>JACEEZ010008894.1:427500-430000 GCA_016584305.1 Chionoecetes opilio | reverse complement strand
TGAGCACGTCATGTCAGGGTTGTTTCAAAGCAGCCTCATAGCTCACTATATTGGCCGTGGCGCCTGGAGGACCCGCCCACCTGCGTTTTTTCAGTCTTTTTGAAGCCATGAAGTGTTGAGTAGCTGCGTAGCTTGAGTTGTGTGCTAATCTGATGAATGAATGTTTGGATGATGGAGGTGCGTCACTCACGGCCCGGCACGCCGCCCTTCATCGCACATATTGCTCGTGCCCTTTGGAGAGGCGGCGCTGATTGAAACTAGTAATTTACACGTTTTGCAAAATGTATCTTGTTGAAATTTGTTATAGCAATCTGTATTTCAATATTAGAGTTTTAGGTCCATGATTCCAAATTTCACACCTGTTGCCCTCCACTCCATCTCTCTGATTGGTGAAAAACAATACTCGTGTGTTTATTGCCTGAACTAGCCCATGTACAAAGAATAATCGCTACATTGCTATGAGCATATTAACGACAATGTTAATGATCAACGCCAACAGCGTCCATGAGTTTCAGTTCAGCACAACAATAGACAAGACCGGAGGCTGAATGCGTGGGGATGTATAATTGTATATTGTTTCATGAAGTTTGTTGTACCTTACGCATGCGAGAGGTTGGGTTCAAATGGTTCTTCTGTAAAATTCAAATAATCTTGCTCTTAGATTTCTATGTCACGGGTTTTTTCTAGTCAAATAAATAATTAAGAGACGAAAAGAAAGAAATATGTGAGTTGTGCGAGAGAAGTAATAGTAAACAAGGTGAAAAACGCCAAAGACGGCAATATACAGGAACACGGGCGGATCTTGGGAGAAGTTTTGGGTGGCCAAGTTACCCTAGTATACGCTGGTGTAGTATAATGTACTAAATTGTCTAGTATAGTTGTAGTATATCCTTTTAGCACAAATAGGAATACATAATTGGCTAATACAACGAACCAGTGCATCATCACAAACTATGGACTTCTTGTATATTAATCTTTTTTTTTCAACTTCGGAAGCGTGACCAAGGTTGTACGCAGCATCATCATACTTTCCCTCATCAAGATGCCTCGTCGTTTGACCACACACACGCAACAATTTGCTACACGTCCAGTACATCTCTGACCTCCAAACGAATAGTCACAATGTCGTCATCAGGAATGCCTCAGCCCGCACACAGGCTCGGCTGAGACACATGGTTCACCACAGCTTATCATCCATAGGCTTCCTCAGATAGCTATTTAACCCCTTGAGGCCCAGAACGTAATTTCCATTGTAATTTGGGTATCGTTAGACTATTTTTAGTGACTATAAGCAATATTTTATAACTATGACCTGCTTAGTATCCTTGCCCACTAGTTTATTTGGTATATTCATTACTTTTCGTAATTTTATGGCTAACAACAGACGATTTTATGTGGCAAAGGAAAAATTTGGGCGTGAAGGGGTTAATGGCCATGCAGGAAAATAAACTGTGGAGACCGCTGTATATTGATCCTGCTGCCTTGGCCTAAACCTATACCCCGCCGTGGTAATTTTTATTCTCATGAAGACACTAGAATTCTCTTTCCAGACATTTCAGAGGGACTACCGCCTTGCAACACGATGGAATTCTATTGCGACGACGCGACCTGCATCCACAAGTCCCTGAGGTGCAACGGCATCAAGAATTGCAAGAACGAGTACGACGAGGATGACTGTAATGTGAGTCTCTGCCTGTCTGTCTGTCTGTCTGTCCCAATCCACCTCCTGTCTGTCTGTCTGTCCCAATCCGCCTCCTGTCTGTCTGTCTGTCCCAATCCACCTCCTGTCTGTCTGTCTGTCCCATTCCGCCTCCTGTCTGTCTGTCTGTCCCAATCCACCTCCTGTCTGTCTGTCTGTCCCATTCCGCCTCCTGTCTGTCTGTCTGTCCCATTCCGCCTCCTGTCTGTTTGTCTGTCCCATTCCGCCTCCTATCTGTCTGTCTGTCCCAATCCACATTCTGTCTGTTTGTATGTCCCAATCCACCTCCTGTTTGTCTGTCTGTCCCAATCTGCCTCCTGTCTGTCTGTCTGTCCCATTCCGCCTCCTATCTGTCTGTCTGTCCCAATCTGCCTCCTGTCTGTCTGTCTGTCCCATTCCGCCTTGTGTCTGTTTGTCTGTCCCATTCCGCCTCCTATCTGTCTGTCTGTCCCATTCCGCCTCCTGTCTGTTTGTCTGTCCCATTCCGCCTCCTGTCTGTCTGTCTGTCCCATTCCGCCTCCTGTCTGTCTGTCTGTCCCAATCTGCCTCCTGTCTGTCTGTCTGTCCCATTCCGCCTTGTGTCTGTTTGTCTGTCCCATTCCGCCTCCTATCTGTCTGTCTGTCCCATTCCGCCTTGTGTCTGTTTGTCTGTCCCAATCCACCTCCTGTCTGTCTGTCTGTCCCATTCCGCCTCCTGTCTGTCTGTCTGTCCCAATCCACCTCCTGTCTGTCTGTCTGTCCCATTCCGCCTTGTGTCTGTTTGTCTGTCCCATTCCGCCTCCTATCTGTCTGTCTGTCCCA
>JACEEZ010008894.1:422500-425000 GCA_016584305.1 Chionoecetes opilio | reverse complement strand
ACACACCTACACACACACACACCTACACACACACACACACACACGCACACACACACGAGGAACAAGAGTCGCGTGGACAAGACCATGGGTGAATGATACACACACACACACACACACACACACACACACACACACACACACACACACACACACACACACACACACACACACACACACACACACACACACACACACACACACACCATCACCACCACCACTACTACTTATATTCCTCCTGCAGGAAAACATCCGAAGGTCACGGGAGCAGCTGGAGGAGCGCAGTCAGCGCAGCCAGAGCATGTCAGCAACCTCATCCCCGCAAACCTCGCACCGGCCGCCGATGAACGAGGGCGGTCCCTGGTACATCGCGGACGCCAAGAGCAACGGCCACCCGCACATCAGGTCCGAGTCCGAGAGCGAGAGCGAAGGCGACGACGACGAGGACGAAGAGGAACTGGACGACCTTGAAGAATCGTGTGTCGAAATGCGAGACTGCGAATGCCAAACAAGGGACTCGCTCCTAACTCGGAGAGACTCCGGCCAGACTCAGCTCCCCATGACACCTCCGCCCCCTCCCCCGCCTAACAGACGCCCCCCAGGGTTACCGTCCCTCAGCTCCGGTCACCCACCCTCCGTTCCCACCCCGCCCCCTCCCCCTGGCACACACTATGGGAGGTCGCCGGTGGCGCCCTCAGATCACTACGGCACCTACGGAAGGCCGCCGGTGCCCCGCCTCAACGACCCCTACGAAGTGGAGGACCAGTCAGACGATCCTTACACCCAGCGCTACCGGGCGGAGGCGGTGATCGAGATGAAGGAGCGAGGCCACTACGAGCCCACCAAGTCCCCCAAGACGACGCCCGACGTGCTCGCCACCCACTGAGCTGCGGCAAAAGTGTTAGACTTGTGTATTTTCTTACCTGTCAGTAAAGCAGTCGTGAAATTGACACGTTATGTCGAATCTTCCATCCGCGAGTATCACTTTCCCTCACTGATATCTGATGGCAGCGACCGACGGCTCTCCTGTGACCTTGGATGCACCTGGTGGCGAAGCAGGTTAATACTGAGTTCTAAGCGAAGCAGGTGGGACCGAAGGTGCATGAGCAGAATGTCTCGCCTCTTGAGGCAGCGCGGGAGCTGACGGTGAAGAGGCGAGCCTGAAGAAAAATAAGGCCAGTGGGCATTGCATTTAAAACACACGATATTTGCCAACGTTTATAATTGCTGAATGTTTTGGAAGTGAAACTACTGCTTATGGATTTGTGCATCTCACTGGCAGGACAGTATGTATGTATGTACAAGTGTCAGTTTGGCTGAGTCTACAAGTACAGTAGTAGCAGTGACTTTATATCACCTCGAGGGTACCTGTTACACTGGCTTTGTTGCCAGCAGAGTGCACATGGTGGCGGTGGACTGCGCGGGGCTCATGGGATGATTTATAGCAACACCACATAAGTACAACATTTTCTGGCCCGATTAACAGGCAAAATTACATGACTTATACATACCTGATGGTTAAAGGGTATTTAAACCACCCAACACATTCAAAAGCCCCAGCAAAGACACTCAAGATATTAAGTCACCATCATTTTAAACAGATTTCCATTCCGGTGAGAGAAGAAACAAAAGTTAGGGCCACGGCTGTCATCCCTCCCCGCCTCCCCGCTGTGCCCCGAACAACTACCATGAGGTGGCTGCCTTATATATAGGTGACCTGCCAGCAGCCCATCACCAAAGCTCACCTTCGATATGGCCAACACACAGCGCTGATTCTAGTGCTGCCGTTGTTATCATTCTGCCATGTTGTAAATTGCCTGAAACTCCTCCCATTATCACAACTGCGAACTATCTGTCATAGCTCACCTAACATGAATATTGTTATTATGGACCACCTGCCATAATGTTGATGCTACCTGTAAGACTGACCCAACGTGAGTTTGCTACCATGAGCTTACAACCATGAACTACCTACCATTAAGATATCACATTGTACATACCACATGATAAGTGCTACTATGTATCACACACCGTGGGTCTGCTGCCCCCTGTGGCCACCAGCCCGTCACCCCACACCGCGGCGCCCCAAGTCCCCTGTCTGGAATGAGGTCTTGTAGTTGGCAGTGATTCACATTGAAGAACTTGCTATTCCATACAGCTGTATCCCTGTAAGCTAGAGAGAGAGAGAGAGAGAGAGAGAGAGAGAGAGAGACATGCTACTTTCAATTTTTTTCCCACGTACGTTTAACAATTATGTCACAGTCTTTACATGCAACTGCCGTATGGACCTTCCCAGATATCTCGGGGAAACACCTTTTTTTGCATCATTTTCATTGTTTGTACCTTCAGAAAGGAGGTTCTCCATTTCGTTCCTGGCACCCAACTTCCAGCGTCGGCGTTAGACATGTGCGTGAGGAGTGTTGCCGACAGCCGGGTGCTTGGAGATGCTTCAGGAACTCATTAGTTGGTTATTTGTTACTCGGAGTTGTTTTTCGATTGACTC
>JACEEZ010008894.1:372500-417500 GCA_016584305.1 Chionoecetes opilio | reverse complement strand
CTGCGATAGGGCTTCTAAAAGACTCTTTTGTGTGATATGACATATATACCAAATATATTACCTTTCTATTGCAATTGTAATATCACTCATGAATATATTTAAGTATTTGATTATTGATTCGCAAATGGAAGAGGCCTTAAAGGCCTCTTCCATTTCAAGAACCAGTTGCCCAAGAAGGGCGACATTTCAAGAACCAGTTCACGGAACCCAAGAGTTCAGGCGTTCCATTTGCGCACGAAAACCTGGGTCCGAGGCAAAGCGCGTAGTGACTCAGCAAAACCCGTGAACTTTCTCTACTCACATTGAGAGGTGGGTAGCTTGGGTAGAGTTTTCAGTTCATAACAAATAATGGTCGCCTTGGGCCTATTTCTCTTATCGTGAAGGGTTTTACAGGTTCCCAGAATTGGGAGTTCCCCTAAATTTTTTTGGGGGGGCTCAAAAGTGTCAAAATGCTTATATCATTACTGTGCACGGTGTTGTGCCTTTTCAATACCCCAAGACGCAAATATATGTAGTATTAAGTTAAAATAATGAACTGAAGTGGTATTGATGGATGTATGGTTTTTTTATTACACCTTTTGTTCCTTTTGTATTTCATACCGAAGCCCCGTCATTCCAATAAATTGTCTCCAATCTCAATACCCTCTCCCCCCCCACACACATTTTGTTTTAGCTGAAGTCAAAATGGGTGGGTGGTGATGGGTAATGGGTGAGTGAATGGGTGGGGGTGATGGGTAATGGGTGTGGGGTGATGGGTGAGTGAATGGAGGTGGGGTGATGGGTAGTGGGGGAATGGGTGGGGGGTGATGGGTAATGGGTGAGTGAATGGGTTGGGGGTGATGGTTATAATGGGTGAGGGAATAGGTGGGGGGTGATGGGTAATGGGTGAGTTAATGGGTTGGGGGTGATGGGTGAGTGAATGGGTTGGGGGTGATGGGTAATGGGTGAGTGAATGGGTGGGGGTGATGGGTAATGGGGGTGGGGTGATGGGTGAGTGAATGGGTGGGGGGTGATGGGTTGGGGGTGATGTGTGAGGGAATAGGTGGGGGTGATGGGTAATGGGTGAGTGAATGGGTGTGGGGTGATGGGTGAGTGAATGGGTGGGGGAGGGTAATGGGTAATGGGATGGTGAGTGAATGGGTGGGGATTGATGGGTAATGGGTGAGTGAATGGGTTGGGGGTTTTGGGAAATGGGTGATTGATTGATTTAATGCCAAAAAGGTGAATGTGCCAGACAAGGGAAATGGGTGAGCGAATGGGTGTGGGGTGATGGGTAATGGGTGAGTGAATGGGTGGAGGGTGATGGGTAATGAGTGAGTGAACGGGGGTGTGGTGATGGGTAATATTACAGGCAATATTATAATGGGTGAGTGGAGGAATTCCCTCCCTTCTTTGATTCCTTATTTCTTTCCTCGTCAGTTCCTCTTCTGACTCTCTTCATCCCTCCAATTTCTTCCTTACTCCTTATTCCTCCTTTCCTTCTCTCATATCTCCTTCCTTCCCTCTCTCCCACCTTCCATTATCACCCCATCATCACAAAAAGGAGGAGCGATTCCCCCTCTATCTGCACGGGCGACTGTCAGTGCGTGCACCAACCGCTAGGATCGCTGTCGTCCATGAAATCAAAATGGCGCGCCTTGTTATATCGCCCGAGTGACACCTCTCGGGTGAAGCTCTCTGGTTACAGTGGAGATCTATCTCAGCTGCGTCGATAACTGACGAAATTCTTCAAATATCAACATCAACATCTTAACTATGAATTTTAATATAAATGGAATGTAGTGTGAACCATGAACCATCCAGCCTTGCTATTTTTTGCACTGGCACAATTTGTTTAATATTCACTTTTATTTCCATTTTCTTCTGCTGTTGTGTTGATCAAATAGTTGGAGGCCTTTGTTTGTGTTTTACCTCCCCTCGGTTGGTCGCTCCGTTGGTAAGGTACAAACAAAGGTTGCGCCATGATAGCCGTGTGTCGCCGCGGGCTTGGGAAGTTCGCGTTATTACAGAACACTTGCCGCTTAGTAGGCAGGATGGCAGCTCCGTCCAGCCGTCCCAGCTCGGACATGGCAAAGTTTAGAGACATATTCAAGAAGTCTAAGCACGTGGTGGTATTGACAGGTGAGTGGGGAGTCTTGTCTAACTACTCTGCCAACATTGTAAGAAAAACAAAAAGACCAGTAACAACCAACCAGAAATAACCTTAACTTAGTTTTAGGTTAGGTTAGGTTAGAGGTGGGTTTTGGTTTAGTAACATATTAAGAAAAAAAGAAAAAAAATCAATACTACGGCAGTGCGAAGCGGAGCAAGGTTTGCGGGGCGGGGATCCCCCCCCCCCCACACCAGAAAACAAAAATGTTTTTCCGACAAAAATGAGTGCCAGATTCATTCAATACATATCAAAACTATTCAGGAAAACTAAGTTTTGGCCCCGAAATCGGTGAAAGCCTTTTCCGAAATTTTACCCTAACCTAACCTGACTTAACCTAACTTAACCGTTTTTGGCTTAAATTACGATATACTTTCGGTAGTACATGTAACGCCATTGTTATTCAATTGAGCCATGGGAAATCTGGGTTCAAAATACTCAGAATGGAGAAATCTACACGATGATGTAGGTAAGAATCCTAGGACTTTTGAAAGCCCACTACCGAACTAATACCCCAGTTTTGTGTATTTGTCCATATGTAGGAAGGAGTTGAGTAAAAATTTAGTTTATAACTGTTGCAAGTGTAGCGCCCCCCCTTATAGCTGGATGTTACCTTGAAGGGCTCCACAAACCTGGCGATTACGCTGCCACCACCCACAATAAGTGGGGGGAAAAAAATAAAGATATAGAGAATATATGAGGATAACTGGGACTTAATAAACGACTCGTTAACAGGGTTTCTTTATAATTATCACTTGTGTTGATACCAGTATTCACATCCCCACTCTAAGGTTTCACCAAAATCACTTAAACAATAATAATACCCGAAACGACTCAATTCTCACTCGGGCTTAACATAATCCCAAAAGTTCCTAACCGCCGTCACTAGGTAATGTACCTATCTACGCACAAACACTCGCGATGAATCATGGCCTTAGCTCTATATACTGGTGTATCAGCGGGTCATCCACTCAGCACAGCTCAGCAACACACCACCACCACCATCAGCACACACGTGGGTCCCTCAGGGGTTAAACCACCCACTCAGCTCAGCTCAGCTCCCTCAACTCACTGTTCCCAGCTCCAGACCCTGAATATACATAACCCAATGAATATATCATGTCCAATACATAACTAATCAATGCCCTATACATCCTTATAAGTACACCGCCCCACGCATACCTTCGAAAAGGGTTGCAAGACACGACTCTCCGGCCGTGTGTTCTCGACGAGGGCTGGCAAGAGAGAGAGCGAACGCGTGTATTTTTCCATACCCCGCCTTCTTGCCGTGCCGTCACTAGCGACCACGGGTATAAAATATTGCCGGAACCTATATCTAACTGATTAAGGACTGATGAGTGAAGAAAAATTGTGAGCATTTAATTACTAGCTATATATGTATTACTTTACTCTCACCACTCAATGTAAACTTTTCATCAATCGTGAGTCACAGGATTAACCCATTTTCTCGCATTGCACAAGATTTTGCGAAGTTCAATTTTTTGCGCTTAATATGTGATTTCTTTCTTCGTGTGACCTTTGTCGCTTGGTATCGTTTCATAGGTCATCTTTAACTTCTTCTCCTTCGTTAACAAACTTGTCAACTCTTCCCTTGTCTATTTCACCTGGGATGCTAAAACATTCTCATTAGTTTTCGGTCCTTATACTATCATCCTAATTCATTGTCTCCTCTGTGTTCTTATCTCCCAGCACTGCGTTAGGAATACTTGTGAATTTATAATACTTTGTTTCCTTTCTGTCCCCATACAGCCCTAACACCGTACACAGGGGCCCGTCTTCCTGCTCTAGCATTCTGTCCCACTCCTCTCTGCCTAGGACTGTTACTATTGACGCTATCAACCTTTCCCTCTGGCTCCTATACTTGTTGCATTCCACAATGACATGCTCTGCGGTTTCTTTCTCTCCTACCCTACAGCTACAATTCTGGTTCTCCAGTTCCCTGTTCCTTCCATTGATTTTCAAGGTGCCTGTTCTTGCGTAATATAGTAACTTACTCCCCCAGTCTCCTACATGCCAGGTCACCCCCTCTGGTTATTATTTCCTCCTGTACCACTGCAACGTTGATTTCCTGGCCATTCCCTCCTGCTATTTAACTAGCCCATTCTTCTCAATTTTCTTTTTGACATCTCTTATCTCCATCTCGTTCCATTCCTCTCCCACAGTTTCTCTCCTTCTCCATCTCTCTAGTTCCTTCTTCCAGGTGGAACTTGGTCTATTTTCCTGGGTTATTTTCTTTGCCCATCTATTTTCACTAAGTCTCTCAATCTTCTTGTTGAAAAGTCTCCTAATGGAGATCTTTTTTTCCTGTGAAAACTTCAATATAAGTGTTTTTTGCCATTCGAAAAAGTGATAAACTTCTAACTACACTTTTTAGACGTTTAGACTGGAAAAAAACTCCATTTGTTAAAGTATCAAATAATAATTTAATCAAACCATAAAACTAACCTAACCCTCAAACAAACCTAACCCTCAAATTAACCTAGCCTATGAAAAATTTAATGTTTGCACAACATTTCATTGTTACTTTCACACTCGTTCTAACCCATAGAAACAGTAGGAAGGTGAAAAATACGTGAATCCAGACAGAGTCATGTTCTAAATATCAGCCAGCAGTTGTAGTGCACTATAAGGTGTTTACTACATTGTGTGGTTTAGGTCCACACGTAACACTTTACCCCCACGATACTGTGGACTTAACTGAGGTGATGAGGTCTCATTTATTGCTTTGCATCTCTTCCTTACCTTCCCGGTCTTATTAGCGGTCTCTTTTCTTTCAAACTTCACATAACCCTTTCAATACTTATAAAATGTTGGTTCAAGTGGGGAAGAAATGCTCCATACCCTCTACCCCTAACAAACTTTGGGGACTGGGGGAAATGTGGGGGTATTGGGTGGGGTACGAGAAGGTAAATATGCAGTTTCAACCAATACTCGCAATCACCATTTTCTTTTTCCCTCTAGACAACAAGCGTGAGGGATGGTCGGGAATTCGGGTTTTTGGGTGAGGGAGGCTAATATAACTGATTTATGGATCCTCCGACACCACCCTTAAAGGGTATAATAAACCTAACAGTAAACAAAACAGCAGTTTAATACAATACTTAGACATTGGTCAGAATTTTTGAGTGCCAAAAAATTTTGAGTGCCAAAGATTTTTGCGTGACATAAATTTTTTGAGTGCCAAAAATGTAACTTTTGTTTTCTTTTGTATAACTACAGTATGTGTACCGCCTACTAACATACACAGAATAGCTATACGTTACTTCATCCTGTGTTGCTTTATCTATGTAGTATGCTATGTAAAAATATTTAAAAGAATGGTATATCTTTTCATAAATATTTTTTTCTCTCTCTTCCCTTTGCTGGCAGCACCCTGGTAAAGATAAGAAAAATTTTGCAAGAAGAAATATGTTACTTTTCTGGGGGGTTTCATAATACACCTTTTCACTCTCAAATCAGAACAACCGAATTTCAAAATACAACAAATGAATCTCAAAATATAATAGATTATTTTTTTCTTTTAATTTGAAATTCAATTATTTTAATTTGAAGCTCAGTTATTTTAATTTGAAGTTCAGTCATTTTAATTTAAACTTCAGTTGTTTTAATATAAACTTCAGCTGTTTTAATTTAAACCAGTTGTTTTAATTTGAGATTCACTTGTTTTCATTTGAAGTTCAGTTGTTTTAATTTGAGAGTGAAAAGGTGCAGTATTCCCTCACTGCCTCCCGTGATGATAACAAGCCAGGATTTCAAATGACAAGATGGGCGAGTTTCATGTCTTGATTTCTCTTTATTGATTTATTTATGCAAATGTACGTGTAATACATGTTTCTATTAGCTTGGCCAATGATTTTGATACAGAACTGTACATAATACATTATTTATATAACCTTAATGGGGTTCGAATACAGATCTAGGAATGCATCCCTATTAATCCCATGATTCAATAAGTTCCATATTCAATAGATCGCCATACAGTTGGGTTTGATGAATGTAATCCCATTGTATAAGGAGGGAATAGTGTACTATTCCCTCCTACGTATCTGAAAGTATCCTAGTACGTATCTAAAAATTCTCGCCATGGTATTATGCATCCAATTCCAAACAAACTCTACAGTCGCAGCATGATTACGTTTACACCCACACACTGTAACTCACTATTACAATCAATATGGACCTGTGAGTACTATTATTATGTTTTACCTTCGTTATGTGATGTTTTAGCTTAATTTATGAAGAAAAAAAGTTGAATAGAAAATTGTCAGATTCTGTATGGGCTAAAATATCTTGCATTGAATATTGATGAAACATACTACAAACTTTTTCTCAAAATATCATTGCAAAAATAGAGATGCGTCTGACATGCTGGCAAACGTGGTAATTGAGTTTGAAGATCAATATAGAATGAGAGCGGAGAGTCAAAAGTAATGTGAAATAATGTAGAATGAACAGATAATGGAGACTGTAAGTGAAAGTTTTTTGTCTCTATTTTGTGCAATTATTAATGCATTAAAAAAGAGAATTAAGAGAGCATTTAAAGGAAGGATAATTATGGGATCATTGGGCTGTATTATGAGGGGAATTACAGTGAGTTTGGAAGTAAAGAAGACTGAGGGATGGCATAATAGTTCCGATAGTGACGTATGAAAGTGAGACCTGGATGAGGAGTAGATGCCATAGGTCTAAGAATCAAGTAGAAGATACGAGCTGCTTGAGGGGTTGATGTTGTGTGAAGAGAATGAATGGTGAGAGTAATGAGAAGGTATGTGGTAGATTTGGTTGTAATTACTTTTAAGAGAGAGAGAGTGAACTTTAAGAGTTATAAGGAAATTATGTGGTGCAGCACTCTGAGATGGTTTGAACACGATGGGTAAAAGTAAATTGACATGAAGAATATACAAGAGTAGAATAGATGCTGGAAGTGTGAAAAGATGACACGCTCGTAAATTGTCCCCAGTTAGATGGGAAAATAGAGTGTTGGAGTATGTGTGTGTGAGAGAGGGAATGAAAGAACTGGAAGATGTGAGGATAAGGTGCATGGCTCGGTGTAAATTGACATTTCTTCCATGGCCACCCCATAGAGGGAATAACAAGGAACAGGCGCCAGTGTAAACTAGACTTGACGTGACTTTTGAAAGCTCCTCAATTTCTGAGTGTATCTTTGCAATCCTTCTGGATTTTACCCTCTACAACCTTACAATCTGTGTGTGAGGTTTACATTCTCAAAGAAACTTGATAAACTTACTAAACGTAATGACTTGTTTAATACTTGGCAGGAGCCGGAGTATCGGCAGAGTCTGGAGTCCCAACTTTTCGTGGTGCTGGTGGCTTGTGGCGAACATGGAAAGCACAGGATCTAGCAAACCCTACTGCCTTTACGCGTGACCCTTCTCTGGTGTGGGAATTTTACCACTACCGCAGAGAAGTTATGGCCACTAAGCACCCTAATGCAGTAAGTAGACACTTTAAGCCTTTTCAGATTGATGATGCCTTTGAAACAGGTCATACAGATTTTATTGCAATTCTATATTTATTGCAATTTTACTTGTATTTGTTATACATATTGCTTGATCCCTATGTTATACTGCAACATGGACAATTTCTAGTCTTTAATAACAATTCTTCATAATTCACTCCACTCACACACACATACACATACATAAGGAAGTATGGTAGGAGGCTTGGCATGCAGAGGGTGGAGAGGAATCTTGGGGAAATATAATGTGAACATGGTAATGGGAAAAGTCACGACACAATGGATTAAGGAAAATACAAGATTTAGAGGAAATGAAGAACCATCAAGACTGGATTTGATTTGGATCCTTCACCAAGTAGCTGGATATAATCGACAAGCTAATGTACTAGTGGCCATAAGGAAAGAGTGACCACATTCTCATAGTTTAAAATAAATGAAGAAAGAGACGTAGGCATATCAGAAACACTCAGAATTGAAGGATAACTTTTGAAAAGCTCACGTTAACAAGTTAAGAAATGTATTTATGGAGACAGACTGGTGTGACTTAGATAAAACAATAGATCCCCAGGAGAAGTGGGAGGAGTTTCTACGAACACACCAGGAGGGAGTTATTAGAGATGTGCCAAAGGTTGCAAGGAAAGTGAGAAGCAGAAGGAATGGTTTACCAAAAGATGTGAAGTAGGGATATCAAACAACCATTATATTCATTATGATTTTCAGTGCGTTCTTTTGATATGTTTATTTCAATAGATTTGTTCCTATAAATATAAATGCCCAATACATAAAAAGTATTCCTAGAAAATTTCAATTAATTCTCAAGCAGACAGAAGCTCATGTGTTGTGAACTACAGGCGATGGTACAGGCAATATAGAGCTCATTACAGTACTATGTCATGTTTTCATGTTCTTTTGCAGTTTTGTGTAATATTTCAGTTAAGTTGTAATATTGTACTACACTTGTAAAATATGTAAACTTTTAGGTTTATGTCATCTTTTGTTTGAGAGCAATCTGCTACATGTTGTGCCTCCCTGTTTGTTTAGGAACAGACCATGTCGGGGTTAAGATTTTAAGATGGGGGTTTCGTGTACTAAGACTTCACTTTACCTCTCCAAAATTAAATTACATTAACTCCGGGTTCTTGTGACTCACTATATAGCTATCAGTCCAGGATTAAACATGGGGTGAACAACAACACATGGTACCTTAACTAATTTATTTACAAAATCTACACATAGCAAAATAGCCAACCAGCACACAGTCATCCACTCACTCGCCCTAGATAACTTTCTCTAACTACGCCTACGATAACCTAGTGTCTCTAATTATCTGGCTGGGGAATAGATATGATTAGGGTTATGATATCTCACGCTTTTCGAACGACCTGGGGAAGTCCTGTAGTCACGGTACACACGTGAAAACCGCTCCACACACTCCTCCTCTTCCTTCGACTCACTCAGCACCCCCAGCCTGCATCCTCGGCCTCATCCAAGACCTCCTTCTCCTCACCGTATGACTCGCCCAGCATACGACAGCAAGGACAAGCTCCAGACAGGCGAGGGACTGGAAGGAGGTGGCGAGACTTCCTCGTGGCTCGAGGCAGCTGTTGTCGTCGCCAGTACAGGGAGGTCCCGAAGATACAAGCAGTTATGTTCCACCTGGCATACTCGTAAAGCAAAATCTCGTATAACGAAACACATAACTAATGGTAAAATATAGGTTTGGTTCCAGGACCCCATCAATAAAAATTAAAAAAAGAGAAAAAAAGAAGACATTTTTCAAGCTAAAATAAACTATAGCAAACACAACAAACTCTCAAAT
Source organism: Chionoecetes opilio (assembly GCA_016584305.1). Classification (NCBI taxonomy): domain Eukaryota; kingdom Metazoa; phylum Arthropoda; class Malacostraca; order Decapoda; family Majidae; genus Chionoecetes; species Chionoecetes opilio. The sequence continues at coordinate 408,032 of JACEEZ010008894.1, read as the reverse complement.
ATAGGGCTCTATATACCACACCACCACACAAAACACTGTGAATTAAGAGTGTGACAGCACAGTAGGACAGAGCACAAATAAGTCACAATAAGCACATTAAGTAAACCAGCAAATCACTAAAATCGACTCACAAGGCACAATACATACAAGCAACAAAGACGGTGTATGTTCTCTTCGGGACGCCGCGTGATACACTAGACTCGAGAGGGTACAGTAGGTAAGGGACAAGGGAGGGGTGCGCAGACCTCTTCCACTGCCCACAAACTCGTCTCTGCGCATCTTAATCATTGTACAGTACATCGGCCACGAAGCACTTTATCACCTTTTTTTGGTAAGAAGTCCGACGTCGGTCGTAACAGAAACCCACAGCGCGGAAAAGTCGTAGGTTTGGTCGTAAACGTGCACACTGGCCAACAGCTGCTCGAGACTGGTATTAGCAGAGGTAGGGAGTCTCCAGACTCGCTTATTATTGTTTGGTATGCTATGAAATATCATTTCTCTTGGTGAATGTAGACATATGATTGCATTTGGATGGATATTAGTCATATATATGAGTAAAGAGATGAAATACAAGCAAGGGTCTCATCCACGTCTGGCAGCGCGGCCTTCGGCAGCAGCAGCATGAAACCCGTGAGGTGGATATCAACACCAAGGGAGATAGATGTCTTTGGTAATATTTAGTAGGGGTGCGAGAACCCCTTGAGGAATCCTATGATCCCTGGTGATATCCTATGGTGCTATCACATGCGTGGGAGCTGACCTGACTTCTTCAGGAAGGCACAGGTAGCTACAGCTGATAACGGGGTGTTGTGTGGGCGGCGGAAATCGGCCGTCGCCCGCAATTGCCCGCCAGCGGAGATCTCCTTGGTAATTATTTAGTAGGGGAGCGAGGACCCTTTAAGGAATCCTATGATCACTGGTGATATCCTATGGTGCTATCACAGGTGTAGGAGCTGACTGTCTTCTTCAGGAAGGCACAGGTGAGGCGGATGACGGTGGATTTTGACTCAAAACTTTTGAGAGGAGGCGGGCACCACCTCTACCACGGTAGGTTTGGGCAGGCTTAAACGTCTTATTACTCGTTATTATACAACCTAAGTGAGTATGGTGAGATGTTATATACACGTGTCATTATCTAAATCAATGTAGCACCGTGTGTCACCATAAATAAGGGTGATTTAAAGATGTTATGATAAGACTGGCGGGGCAGTGAGTGACGGAGAAATTCTTGCCGCGGGGCCGCCCCATAACAAATATTCACTATTTTAACCCACATACACACCTTCTACCACCAAAACACTAGCAACACAGGCTCCTTACTTATATATTTTACTATCTGATACATTAAAACTCCTTAAAACGCAAGCATTCCAAATAAAACGATAATTAGTTTTAGATGACGGGGACGGAAGGCGGAGAGAGGCAGTCTGGCATGCCATTATTGCCGGAAATATGTCTCGCTGGCTTATCGTACAACCTTAGGTAAAATCATATAGTCAGTAAATGACTTTATAATTTTAGTAAATAACTTGGTAATTTTACTCACCCCAGTTTGAATGTCGTAGCAATGGATTTTCGATCTCGTATATTGAAAATAGACCCTAATTTACACATCTCGTATCATCGGATTCTCGTATATGGAATGCTCGTATAACGGGACCTCCCTGTACCTGGAACAGAATGGGGCCGCGGCAAGACCGCCGCTGCCCCGCTCCAAGATGGCGGCTGGTGGCGCATTGCCACTTCAGCTCATCCTAACATATTTTCTATACCTCTTTCTTTCTATTATGCAGCTTTCCCGGCAGCCACCGCATACAATTTACATCGGGCATTTCTGGTAACTGACCCGGCTACTCATTGGGCCTAAAAATTGAGCCTAAAACACCTTCCCACATACTTTATTTACCGAAAAACATTAACTGGCATCTGCCAGTAGGAACAACAGTCTGGTGCGAAGCGCAGAACTACGAGGACTTGAATGCCTAAAATGTCTAACCATTACAGACCATAACTATCTATACATGTTCTTTGTTTTGCTTGTTCTGTTCATTTTTCCTTTTCATCATACATATACATTACTGGAGTTCATGTGCTTTTTCTTTTCTTTTTTTTCACTATTATTATTTTAATTTTTTTCCCTAAGGCTCACCTGGCTATTGCCGAGGCCGAGAAGCAGTTGGGGGGCGAGGGCCGGCGTCTTGTGGTGATCACCCAGAACATTGATGAACTGCACAACAAGGCCGGATCAAAGGAAGTCATTGAGTTGCACGGCTCTCTGTTCCGGACTGAGTGCACCAAGTGTGGAGAAGTTCGACCAAACACTGACAGCCCAATATGTTCATCACTGGCTGGGAAAGGGTAGGCTACAGTGTGTTCTCTTTTTTTTCTTTACTGTCAACAACACTATAGTTGCACTAATGTCGCCAGGTGCCATATATTACAAATTTTAGCATCACTACAGACTTGTATGTGCCATTAAAGAGGCATGCACAGTAGTTTATATTATGTAACTGTCTTCAGTGGCACATACAAGTCTGTAGTGATGTTAAAATTTGTAATTTTATAACATTTTTATATGCGTAAGAGTCTAAATGATTATTTCTGAAGTGTTTTTACGGAGGAGGATACACAGACGATACCTGATAGTGAACAGATGTTCAAAGGAAGCGATGAGGAGAAACTCAAAGATATTGTGATAACTAGGGAAATGGTGGAAGAGGGTATAGATAAAATTAACATTTTTAAATTGCCAGGACCAGATGAAGTGTATCCCAGGGTATTAAAGGAATGCAAGGAGGTTGTTAGTGAGTCGTTAGTGCACATTTTTAGGAAATCGGTTGAGATAGGCGATGTGCCATTATTGTGGAGGAAGGGAAAGGTTGTTCCCATATTTAAGAAGGGAGACAGAGGACTAAAGTCAAATTATCGACCCTTAAGTCTAACATCACAGTGGTGGGTAAATTATTGGAATCTATTATTGCAAAAAACATTAGAGAGCACTTAGATAAACAGTTTGATCAATGATTCACAACATGGATTCACCAAAGGTAGGTCATGTCTCACCAATTTATTGAGTTTTTATAGGAAAGTTTATGAGACGGCAGATAATGATAAGGATTATGATATAATATATCTGGACTTTAGTAAGGCATTTGACAAAGTACCACACGAGCGACTCTTAAATAAGGTTAGGGCTCATGGAATAGATGGGAAGGTTCTTCATTGAATCAGAGCTTGGCTAAGTAATAGGCAACAAAGGGTTACAATTAATGGTTCTAAATCTGAATGGGGACTGGTGACAAGTGGAGTTCCACAAGGGTCTGTTTTGGGTCCATTACTATTTTTTATTTACATCAACGACTTGGATAGTGGGATTAGCAGTGATATTAGCAAGTTTGCTGATGATACTAAGCTAGGTAGGATTATTGGATCACAGTCTGACGTAAACATATTGCAGGGAGACTTAGATAAACTTAACGAGTGGGCAGTCAGATGGCAGATGGAATTTAATATTGATAAATGCAGCGTTATGAATGTTGGTAGAAAAAACCCTGGTAATAGATACACCATAAGCAATGTATCGCTGAAAAGATCAGAAGGTGAAAAAGATCTTGGAGTGAGAGTGAGCCCAGACCTCCGACCTAGGAAACAATGTATTGAGGCCAGAAATAGAGCTAATAGAGTATTAGGATTCATTACCAGAAGTGTTAAAAGTAGAAGTGCGGAAGTTATTCTAAAGCTTTATCTGGCTCTAGTCAGGCCTCACCTAGACTATGCGGTTCAGTTTTGGTCTCCATATTACAGGAAGGATATAGCTTTGTTAGAAACAGTGCAGAGAAGGATGGCCAAAATGATACAAGGTATGCGTAACTTTAGTTATGAGAGGAGATTGAAGTTATTAAAATTACACTCACTCGAGAAACGCAGAGTAAGGGGCGATCTGATAGAAGTTTTTAAGTGGATAAAGGGATTTAATAAAGGAGAGGTAGGAAAAGTTCTTACGGCTTTTAACCAGGGTAGAACAAGAAGTAATGGATTCAAGCTGGAAAAGCGTAGAATTAGAAAGGAAATAGGGAAAAACTGGTTCACAAATAGGGTGGTGAATGAATGGAATGGTCTCAGTAGACAGGTAGTTAGTGCGGAGTCATTAGGGAGCTTTAAAGAGGAGCTGGATAGGTTCATGGATGGGGATGAAAGGTGGATGTAGGTAGTGTTAGGCGACAGGAACTACCATGTGTAGGCCTCGCGGCCTCTTGTAGCTTCCTTATTTTCTTATGTTTCTTATGTTTCTTATGTAATATATCACATCTCAACTCTTGCTAAAACAGCTTCTAGGAAGTTAGGTGTGCTGTGGCATCTGCGTCCTTTTTTTTCTCCCTCCCAATTGCTTGCTCTCTACAGGGGCCTTATCCGCCCATGTATGGAGTATGTCTCACATGTTTGGGGAGGATCCACTCATACAGCTCTCCTAAACAGGGTTAGAGTCAAAAGCTTTTCGTCTCATCAACTCCTCTCCTCTGACTGACTGTCTTCAATCTTTAAATCACCGCCGCAATGTTGCTTCTCTTGCTCTCTTCTACCGTTATTTTCATGCTCACTGCTCTTCGGAACTTGCTAACTGCATGCCTCCCCCACTCCCGCGGCCTCGCTACACAAGACTTTCTACTCATTCCCATCCCTATTCTGTCCATCTTCCTAATGCAAGAGTTAATCAGTATCTTTACTCTTTCATCCCTTTCACTGGTAAACTCTGGAACTCTCTTCCTGTTTCTATTTTTCCACTTTCCTATGACTTAAATCTTTTCAAAAGAAGAGTAACAAGACACCTCCCGAACTAAATTGGCCTACCCCTTTGTTTTTATTTTATTCTCTTACTGTCTTCTTTATAGGGACTGGCAACTAAGCGGGCTTTGTGTTACCCATTTTGGTTGTGCCCTTGGCCAGTTCCTTGTGATTTAAAAAAAAAAAAAAAAAAAAAAAAAATATGGCGCCTGATGACATTAGTGCAGTGGCGACTATAGTGTTGTTGACGGTACTATAAGTGAACAGGCCAATTCAGTCACATCCTTGTTATGCATATTTTCCTGGATTTGTAGATTTGAATGGTACACTAAGCGACATTTTACAGTATTTGTTTCCTCTGTTAAGCGAGTCTAGTTTAGTCTACACTGACATCTGTTCCTTAGGACTCCCTCAAGGGAATGGCCAAGGCAGAAGAGTCTCCATTAACTCCTGTCCTTGCACCACATTTTCACATCCTTCAACCCTCTCACTCGTACATAACATCTGTCACTCACACACACCAGCACTCTAACTTCCCACTTAACAGGAGGCCGGCCTTTCCTACTTCCAGCATATCTTCTACTCCTATGTCCATCTTGTCATCTCATCCCCATCCATCCTCTCCCGGTGTCCAAACCATCTCACTCCACACAGTCCACCTTTCTCATACTCTGCCTTCATACCCATTTCCTAAAACAGATAAACTTTTAACCTTAGCCAAAGACTACTCTATACTGGACTTGCTACTCATTTTGGGCTATTTCCAGTGGAGGCCAGTTTTGCGATTCCTGCCATTTTCGAACATCACTCCCTTTTCCCTTCCTATGGTTTATCAGTATATATGATATACCGTTATCTTCGTAAATGTTTGTTCTATAATATTATCAAATAAAAAACAGTAAAATGCAATAAAGAAATGCCATTATAAGAGAGTTAAGAAATATGCATGAACTTAATATTCACTTGAACTCATCGTCATTTAATATTTTGCGAGAAAACATTTTAGATGCTAGCGATAGAAAGAAGCGGATTTTCATTAGCTTTCTATTGATATATTTCGTTTTCTGATAAATTAATCATAACTATGCATAAATTAGCGTTAACTAAAAAAATAACATCATCTATCGGGATAATTACCCGATGGATGATGTTATTTATTTAGTTAACGCTAATTTATGCATGGTTATAATTCATTTATCAGAAAATGAAATATAGCAATGGAAAGCTAATTAAATTCTGCTTCTATTGATATGTTGCATGTAAAAAATCTTCACGCAAAATATCAAATTGCGATGAGTTTAAGTGAATATAAGTTCATGCATATTTCTTCAGAATCTCATAATGGAATTTCTTTAGTGTATTTTACAGTTTTTTATTTGATAATATTATAGAACAAACATTCACGAAGATAACAGTGTATCATTTATACTGATATGCCATAGTCTACTGTATTCATGGAACACTTTTTTACTTGCCGATACGATTGATGATGTTGTTTTTTTAGTTAACGCTAATTTAGGCATGGTGGTAGTTCATTTATCAGAAAACGAAATATATCAATGGAAAGCTAATGAAAATCCGCTTCTTTCTATTGCTAGCATCTAAAATGTTTTCTCGCAAAATATTAAATGGCGAAGAGTTTAAGTATATATTGAGGTCATGCATATTTCTTCACTCTCTCATAATGGCATTTCTTTAGTGTATTTTACTGTTTTTTATTTGATAATATTATAAAACAAACTGTTACGAAGATAACAGTATATCATATATACTGATAAACCTTAGGAAGGGAAATAGGGGTGATGTTCTAAAATGGCAGGAATCGCAAAACTGGCCTCCACTGGTCATGGGCGGGTTGGCGCGGGGCACGAGTAGCAAGTCCAGTATAGAATAGTCTTTGCCTTAGCTAAAAACAAAATTCAAATCTCTCCTGTGCCCAACCCATTAACTTCAATGTAATTCCATAAAGTTGGGTACCGTCCAGGCTCCACCTTTAGAAGTGGCAACTGCAGGGTTTTTACATTCCAATACCCAGAAGTTATGATGCATCACTTGCAGATTGTAGCTTTCCACACTTTAGATTAGATTACATCAGCTATGATGCTGCCACTGCATCAACCAATTATATGCTAGAAAAATTAATATTTGTGCACTAGCTAATGCTGAATTGTCAGAAATGGAGAGAATATGGTCTCGCTGAGGAATTAGACTCGGCACTGATTATTACTTGGCACTGATTATTACTACCTATTAATTCTTAACTTATGTTAACATAAGCTTAAGAAATGCATATGTGGTATCTAAGCATAGGTTTACTGTACTGTATATATCAACATTTAATAAGGAAGTGAGCATGATTGGCACATCATTGGTTTATTGTATGCTAATGGTGTACTGGAAAAGTCAATGCAAAGCAGTACATACTCAATGATTTCTCCATTCTCATGTGTCCCAGTGCCCCGGATCCCAGTGCAAAGGGAGCAAGAATTCCACTATCTGAGCTTCCCCGGTGCCAGAAGTGTTCAGGGCTGCTGCGGCCCAATGTGGTGTGGTTTGGGGAAGGTCTGGACGATGAGGTGCTACAGAGGGCCGGCAAGTATACATTGATGTGGTCATGTAGTTTTTTTTTATTAGTTCTATACTTATTTTGTAGATGTGGTTTTCTCCATTTCTGGCACACAAGGTCAGGCAGTGTCTTGTTTAATGTGACCCCGGACGCCTCCACCGGGTAGCATCTTGTTTGTGCAGACTGTCCTGTCCTGATCAAGATAAACTGAAGACTTGCTGGCCTGACTCAGTTTTAATCCCGCCTAAGTTAAATTGATATTACAATCCTAGCACTCAGCACTGTTGAGGAAAGTATAAGATGTAAGAGCCAACATCTCCCTTTAACAAGATTCTTACCCCTATCATTTGCAATCAAGTAATGACATTGCAGATTACTGAAGATTAAAAGTGACTTGCAAACAGTGTTCGTCAAACTTTAAGTGGCATAAGTACTTGAAAATACAGGTTGCCCATCACTAATCCGGCAACCACGGGACCTTAGGACTGCCGGATTTTCGAAATTTCCGGATTACAGTAAAACCCTTATAACTCAGCACGATAGGGGCTCTGGCCCTTGCAGAGTTATTCAATGTGCCGAGTTATGCAATGTCCTCCTCTGATATGAGTTAAAATAAAAAAATTAAAAACTGTAAATACAGTACAGGGAGGTCCCGTTATACGAGCATTCGGTATGCGAAAATCCGATGATACGAGAGGTGTAAATTAGGGTCTATTTTCAATATACGAGATCGAAAATCCAATGCTACGACATTCAAACTGGGGTGAGTAAAATTACCAAGTTATTTACTAAAGTAAATTACAAGTATTACTAAGTAATTACATTTAAAAGTAAATTACAAGTTATTTACTAAAATGTCTTATGTCTATCGTGACGATAAGAAACCGTTACGCACGCTTTCAATCCTACCTTCCCCCCCTTTTTTGCACCCTCTTTCCGCCTTCCCCCCCTTTCTCATTCACTTCCACCCTCCCCTGACTACCCCCCTTTCTCATTCACCTCCACCCTCCCCTGACTACCCCCCTAGTCCCCCCCCGGGGTGCACCCCCCCCCCCTTATTTTTCCTCCCCCCCTAGGCCCTACTCCCAAGCACGTGGAGATGCCACCCCCCCCCTATTTCCCTCCCCCCCCTATCCCTAAGACGTGGAGACCCACCCCCCCTTATAACCACTCATTCCCCCCCCAACACCACAGCGCCTTCTCCCCCCCCCCTTTTCCCCCCACCAACACCCCTTCTTTATTACAACCCCCCCCCTTTTCCCCCTCCTCCCATCACCAACACGTACCCCCCCGTTCTCCCACCTTCAACTTACCCCCCTCCTTCCCATCACCAGGGCAACCCCACCCCGCCCACTGTAGGTTGTTACTCGCTCTTGACGCTACGGATACTTTCATGGCCCCCGTCGAGCACTGTCTTTTATCGAGCCTATCGTGCGACAAAAATGCCCGTTGATTTCCTTTGTGACTAGTTTTAAGCTGTCAGCCCCATGTGACATTTAGCCCGTCATAAAACCATACGTGGGCACGTGACATTGTTGTGAGTCTTTGTGGTCTTTTCTCGGGTTAATTTTCACGTAACGCAATAAAAAATTGTGCGCTATCGTGGTTCTTATGGAATGGTGAAGGGAGCTCAAGGAAAAGGGGAGGAGGAAAAAAACTCTAACCCAGTCTCCCCTGAAAAAGCGTCACCCTTTTTTTCTTCCGAGCCTGGGAGAGGCAAACGGGACTCCAGCTGGCTACTTGCCGCTTCCTGTCCCCCACAACATACCACTTGTGGGGGTTTATCATGTTTTAGTTTAATCAGTGCATTTATGTTATTTTGGTGCTATTTTTCTTTTTTCAGAATGTTTTTTACAAATAGGGACAGTGTGGGTAAAAATTTTTTTTTTTTTTTTTTTTATTTTTTTTTTTTTTAATATTATATATTAAAATTTTTAAATTTTTTTAAAAATAAATTTTTAAAAATTTTTTTAAATCAAATTTTAAAATTTTGGGGGGCCTGGCCCCAACCCTTTTTTTTCCCATTAGTTATGTGTTTCATTATACGAGATTTCGCTTTACGAGTATGCCAGGTGGAACCTAACTGCTTGTATCTTCGGGACCTCCCTGTACTGTAAAAGCATAAAAACTACACTTACCAGTGAACGGGTAGAATGTGCTGGATTTGATATCAAACTCAGCACAAATAGCACGCATGGACGCACCTGCATCCATCCTTGCCAGCACTTTCACCTTTTCCTGCAGGCTCAGGCTCTTCAATTTCATTCCCTTCCTGCTGGAGACACCCTTGCGTGATGGAGCTGACAGCTTGATATACAGTACTGTATGATGTAATCCCAAAACACAAAATAGGTGGCAAAGTAAAGCAAAGGTTGGGTACCAGCGCTAGGCTGAGCCGTGTTTTTGTCGTTCAAGCACCGTCTTGGATTACGAATCCCAATCCAATAACACTTGCTGAAATGTGTGTTATACTACTTTGTGATATTGTTTGCAATGTTTTGCATTGATTACACTGGGGAACAAATTTTTGTTGAGTTAGGTCTGACACTTGTTAGTAAGTAATTTTTGGGTGCTGAATCCAAAACTGATCTCAGTTTTTCTCTATCACGTCAAGTTTTTGAACTGTAGGATTTTCGTTTTCTTAAAAAATATGAAAAATACTGTACATAACAGTAACAGTGCTTTTTTTATAAAAAGTTGCAAATGTTAACATACAATGAAAAATGAAAGAAATAGGCATGAATAGAATGTTTATTTAACATTATCATGTTTTTAGAAAGGATAAGGCTATAATTGTGTGCAGGTTAAGGTAAAAATTTACGTTTGTAGCTTTGTCTGGAGTGTTCAACTTAAGGACTATCGCGTTTGATGCTCCAACAATAGTCAGCCATCATATGCACATCCCATCTACCCTGGTAACGTTCTTCCATAACCTTCAAATCTTGGTGAAATCGTTCACCTGCTCGTCGCTAGCAGCACCAAGATTTTCCGGAAAGTTGGCAAGATGGCTATGCAAAAAATGTACTTAATATCATGTTGCAACTAAGCGCTTTGTAGCTCTCCAATAGTTTCTGAACAATTTATGTGTAATTACTTGCACGTGTATTTCCAAGAAAGTTCTTGACGAGTCTTTGAATGATAGCCAAGCATTCTTTTCAAGGTCTGACATAGTACCGTTGAAATGTTCATCTTTGATGAGCTGTCGAATTTGTGGACCATCAAACACACCAGCCTTGATTTTTTCAATGACAGTCCAGGAAATGCCAAGATGATGTACTTCAAACAGTCGCCATCAGTTGACAATGCTTTTACAAATTGTTTCATGAGACCTAGTTTTATGTGCAGAGGTGGGAATATTATTTTCTTCCTGTCAACAAGTGGCTCATGTACAATGTTAGGATCTCCAGGTTTAAGATCAGATCTCGGAGGCCAATTCGTCTGAACCAATGCTCTCTCGAGCTCTGCTATCCCACATACAGAGAAAGCAGGGATACTTTGTGTATCCACGTTGTTGACCAAGAAGGAAGGACACCATTTTAAGGTCAACACAGATGATCCAATTGTGGTTTGTCATATTGCAATAACTCAATGACTCTCTTTACATCTCCATATTCTTCACGAGACAGACCGAATGCCCAATAGGGACTGCGCCAAACAAATTGCCAAAACAAAAAAAATTTTACTACAGCTCACAAGTGGAATTTTGCTAATCTGGAGGTAAGCGTGGAGAAAAACTTGACGTGCTAGAAAAAAACTGACTACAGATTTGGAATCAGCATGCCAATTTTAGTCTAAATAAGCTCAAAAATCTAACTCAACAATTATTTTTTTTCAAATTGTTCCCCAGTGTTATTATTTCGGCTCCTACCAAGCTTGTTGTGTTTTTGAAGCAGAAACCAATCCTTTTTCAATTTTGACAAAAAACGGAATTTGTATCCAAGACGGTGCTTGGATGACATAAACACGGCTCAGCTGGCAGCCTACATGCTCGCTCCCGACCTTTGCTTTACTTTGCCACCTATTTTACGTATTTTGGGATTACATCATGCAGTACTGTATTTCAAGATGTCAGCTCAAGAAACAGCCAGGTGTTTCGGCCCCCCCCCTCCCAGCACCACCCCCACACGGGGTCCCCCATCACTGAGGGGCCCCTGCCTCTCATTCTCTCTCCTACGTGCTCTCCAAGAATTCTCCAAGAATTCTTTTACACTCTCAATCACACGACTGTCACTCCTCCACTCAGCACACAACCCCAGCAGGTACTCCATCTCCCCACTCCTGTCTCTCATCTCTCTCCATTCTTCCACTCCGACCTCTCCTACCACTACGTACTTCCAACATCTTTGTTCTAGCATACTCATACCGTTCACATTCCAGCATCAAGTGCTCCACGGTTTCATCCACTCCTGTCACACACATCACACACACCTTGCTGCCACCATTCTTCCATCTGTACATACGACTATTTACCTCCAGCGACTTTGTCCTGGCTCTGAAGAGTAAATCCCCTCCATAGCCACCATCATAGAACCTTTCATTCCGTGGCTGGTCCTTTCTCCTGTACCATTTCAGTGTTGATTTCTCACTCATTCCCCTCAGTCATTCTTCTTTCCCTTTCTCTTCCACTCTCCTATTTATTTCCTTTTTGCATACGCCATACTCCCATGTCTCATCACTCCTGTCACAAACATTCCATTTCACCTGTCCATCCTTCCCACTTTTACGGGAGTCTCATCCACTTCCCATACATATTCCAGTCCCAAACCTTACTTGCCCATTTGCTGGTCACCATTCGTTCAGTCTAGCTCTGTACCTCAGTCCTGCCTTTGCTATCCTCTCTCTGAACGTGCTCCATCCATGTTCCTCTAATCGCTTCCACTGCCACATACCTATTGGCCCCTAATGCTATTCTGCCTGCTTTGTTCTGTGTTACTTCCAATCTGTCCAACTCCTTCCTAGACCACACCATTGTTTCCAGGCCATACATAATGCTAGGGACTGCCAAAACCCTTCCATAGTCCTCTCACCACTTATACTTTTTTGGCCCGACACTTGCCACACTGCCTAGCCTTCCAACCCACTGGTTGGCTCTAGCTATCCTCTCTGTTTAGTTTCTCACATCCTTTATCATCCAACCAAATACCCAGATACTTGTACTCTCGTTCTCTTTTTTTTCATCCCACCCACCATCCACAGTCATCCCCTTTCACCACCAACACCTGACTCTTCTCCTTACTGAGCTAACGTTGAAGTCCCTTCCATACTCCCGTCACAGCATTCAGCATCTCTTTGTAGCTCATTGGGTTTTCACTAAGGATCACCACATCATCGCATACATCAGTACACTAACACTTCATCTACAATTTTCACACCCCGACCTGTACGCTTCACTCTCACTTTCCATTTCCTCAACATATAATCCAAAAAGTAGAGGAGAAAGGACACAGCCCTGTCTTACTCCTCTCTTAAATATTTCCCCCATCCAGTTTTCGAGGTCACCCCTACTGAACTTGGCCTGTGTGTTCTCATACATACTGCTTATTATTTTAAAAACCTTCTCACTTATGCCAATCGTCTCCAATACCTTACATAGCATTCTCCTATCCACTCTGTCATACGCTTTCCAATATCTAGAAAGGCTAGATATTTTTTCTTTCCATCCTTCCTTGTTTCTCAATCACTTCATTCACTACAAACAATTGTCCTCACCTCTCTTGTCTTTTCTGAATCCATTCTGTTCTTCACCCATCACCTTTTTTCTTCCCCAACTTCACGTAGTCTTTCATTCATTACACTGCAGAAAATCATACATACCGTGTCAACACCGCTATTGGCCGGGAATTCTTAATCTCTTCCCCACTCTTGTGTCCTCCCTATGTATGAGGGTCACTCTAAAATGTCATTCCAGGCACCAGACCCTTTCCTCTCTCCATATATTCCAAACAACTCATGCATTCCCTCAATTACTCCCTCACCTCCCTCTCTATAGAATTCATTCGGGGATACCGTCCATTCCAGGGGCCTTTCCATTTTTTTAATTATCTTACATACCCCTTCAATCTCATCCATTCTAAAACTCCATCCTCATTTCTTTTAAATTTTTCCCCCCTAGGGTGATGTTCCATAAGTCCTATCAGGTCATTCACACCTCCCAAAATCTTTCCAGAAGTCCTCTACAGCTCGGGCCATTTCCTTTTCTCTCTTAGTGACCTGCCTTCACCACTAGTTCTTCTACATTTCCTGTATGCTTACTCTCTTCTCCTCTCAAGAACGTATACCATTCCCTACCTCCTTCCTCACCTTTTTCCCTAAGTTCTCTGATCACTTTTTTTCTCTTCATTCACTCTTGCTTTCCTCACCAAGCATTTCACCTCCTTTTGCTTACTCTTATACTCTTCCCATGCCCTTTCATACTCTATTCTTTCAGCTTCACTGTTTTACCTATTCTTTAGGAAGGGAATGAAATTGAAGAGCCTGAGCCTGCAGGAAAGGGTCAAAAGGACAAAAACACGACTTTATGCGACTGAGGATATGCCGAGTGTAAGCAAAGAGATGCAGTTATAACTTCAATATGCCGAGATACATTATTTTTTGCCGACTTTCTGTTTACATGTTCACACAAGAGGTTGTGAGGGCATGATATGCCGAGTGAAAACCAAGAGATGCAGTTTAGGGGAGGCGGTAGCAGAGTGGTTAGCGTCACCGAGTGGCGTTCTCGAAGACCCGAGTTCGATCCCGAGTGAGACCCATAAATCCACTTGAAATCTTTCTGCACCGTCGAGTGGCCTAAGAACACCCACATGCCCTGTCCATTAACTCTACCTTCGACTGCGAGTGCATGGGAGGACACAGGGGGGCGGCATGAGCCTCTAATTACAGGCGTCACTATAAGAATCCTGCCTGCGCCACCACGGGTGAGGGCCAACCATCACAGCCCTCGAGTGAGCCTCCAGGGCCTACCATCCCACCCCTGGAGCTCACTGCCTACACGCGCTATAGGCATAGATGTAAAAAAAAAAAAAAAAAAAAAAACTGTCTTTGCCTTGCCGAGTTATATAAAATTCCGAGTTATACAGTGCCGAGTTATAAGGGTTTTACTGTATTGATGTTTTGTCCCGACTCTATATATGCTGTATATATTGTAACAGAAAATTTCAACACCTTCACTTACACAAAGATTAAACCAGGTTATCAGCACTTGGTCCAGATCAGAACTTTTTCCTTCTGTCATTGACTTCCTTACAAACATCTGCTTTTTTTATCCACTGTCAGTAAAGAACTTGAGCACTTTTTCTTTCTGTTTTTTTATATCATAGACTGTTGAAGACCCAATGCCATACATTTCACAAACACTTCACACAGACACATCACTATCATGTTTTTTTAACAGTTCAACTTTCTCTGCGATCGACAACGAGCGATGTTTGCGTCTTACGCCACTTCTTTTATTCGCCGAATCCATGATATACAGCAGCAGATTTTAACAATTACGGCAAATAAATGAGAAGGAATGCCTGTTTGCTGTCAGAAGCATGAGCATACAGCTGATTCTGGGTACAGCGCCTCAAAACAAACGGCGCCTCCCGAAAACAGTGGCGCGCCAACCTGGGAAATTTGAAACTGCGCTCAGAAATTCATGCCGGAAAACTGATGGCACCGGAATATTGATTGCCGGATTAGTGATGGTCAACCTGTACCAAAAAATTAATGAGTTTTTTCTGAAAGTGTGCAATTTTATGTATCTTTTGACATCAATATGAATAAAATCATATGGTTGGTCTTAGGATAATAGTAACATAAGAATAAGTACGTATATAGAAATGCAGAATTTTGTATAAGTTTCTCAAAGTGTCATTTTGGTGTTTGCATCATTCCTCCACCCACTGTCTTGTATGATTATTATGTAAGCATATTCCTTTTCTAGGTGCATGTACCTACTTTGTGATGTGAGTGTGTGTAATTATATATTTTCCACAGGTGATGAGCTGGACAAGTGTGACCTGTGTGTGGTGGTGGGCACCTCGTCCGTGGTGTACCCGGCCGCCATGTTTGCCCCACAAGTGGCTGCGCGAGGTGTGCCGGTTGCTGAATTCAATGTGGAGACAACACCTGCCACTGACAGTTTTGGGTCAGTAATAGCTTGTCCTGCTACTCTTTGTTAATTTGTCATTACTTTACAGATCTTGCCAAAAAGTTAAGATGCAGTAGCACCGACTTCATGCCTGTTGGTCATACAGTGGTGTCAAAAGTTGTGTCTCGCATCAGAAATCTTTGTCTCTGTCTTTGTCGTGTGTTGCATTTGTTTTGAGCCTGCTTGTGTTTACTTATTACTGGCCCACTGAAATCACTTGTTTTGAATTACAAGAATCACGTGAGTTGAATAATCGCAGCTTTGTACCGGATATCCTGTTACTATCCGGCCTATTTTTGACTATCCGGTATCCAGCCTTACTTGAAATATCCGGCTATTCGGCTGGATATCACTGCCATCCGGCCGGATGACCAGATATTGCCTCAAACAACTACCGTATATGGCTGCGTATAAGACGACTCGGTGTATAAGACGACCCCAAAAATTTCTAGTAAAAACGTAGGTTTTGGGCTATACTCGCCATATAAGACTACCCTCCAAGGTAGACCACTCAGCTTATACAAGGTTAGGTACAAACAGCACATATGGTGGTCTTAAAATTTATGCCTTGGTGAGCACACCGAGTCCTGGGATGTCCTGGTGCCGGTCGACGGTGCGTGCGTGTGGTGACCTGTGGTGCCGTCACGGGCGTGCTGGTGACCTGTGGTGCCGTCACGGGCGTGCTGGTGACCTGTGGTGCCGTCACAGGCGTGCTGGTGACCTCGAAGTGTTGTTGTGGTCGTGGCGCGAGCTTGAGCTTGACCACCACGACCAAGACAAGACGACACGTACGGGACAATGTCCCGTACACCACAGGATTTAAGGTTCACATTTTATACTGGGCATGTAAGACGACCCCCAATTTTCGTTGCTATTTTTTAAGGTTAAAAGGTCGTCTTATACGCAGCCATATACGGTACTTACTAAACTATACTACAGGTCAAATTCGCTCTTATCCTGTGAATTTTTTCCCTACTAATGCAACGCTCAACAGCCTATTCATATAGTTAATGTCTATTAAGGAAACAAAATAATGCACATTATCTTCTTCTATGATGCTTTTGTATCGACAGACTGGAAGGCTTTCAGTATAAAAAGGCTTTTCTTCATCTTCTTGTGACCTGTGTCGCTCGTGCACTGTTGACCTGAATACTTTCTTTTTCTATTCATCGCTTATATCTAATTACTTTGGCACTGCTGCCCCTGTATTGCTTACACATATCTAGAGATACCTTTTACCTCTATCTACAGTACTGTTCCAGTAACTCCTACCAATCAGATTCTACTTTTTTGTCCCTTAGCTGCAACACTCACACACACACAAGGTTGGAATATGCGGCAGTGATTTGGTCACCACATAAAAAGAAGGATATAAGGAAGATTGAGAGAATACAAAGAGCAGCCACAAAAATGGCTCCAAGCCTGAGAGATTTACCATATGAGGAAAGACTTTCAAGACTAAAATCCCAACTCTTGAGAAAAGAAGAGAAAGGGGAGATTTTATAGCAGTGTATAGAGCATCAATGGGTCTTGAAAAAATTGATAAAGAAGATCTGTTTGTGTGGGACGATAGAAGTGCAAGAAGTCATGAGAAGAAATTGAGAAGGACAACATGCAAGAGGGACATAAAAAAATACAGCTTCCCGTATAGAAGCATAGAAGCCTGGAACAACCTTGATGCAAAAGTGATTAATGCAATAAGTATTCAGGACTTCAAAGGCAAACTGGGTAATAGTAGATTTGGAGACGGGACAGTACGAGCATAGCTCTTTTCCTGTATGTCACAACTAGGTAAATACAACTAGGTAAATACACACACACACTGCCAAGAGGATCAAGTGGATAGAGATATGGCATGCCATTCTGTGGTTAGCCGGTTTGAATCCTCGTTCGCTCAATGGTATTTTTTGCTGACAAATTTGGGCGGTTACTGTCCCCCTTGAGCAAGGGGATGGGGGGGGTGGTATGTGAGGTCCCAGCATTACCCTAAGATCGGTAATAATGAGCTCCAAGCTCGCTCCAGGAGGGTGAAACTGGCGATCGTGAGTCCAGCTCACCATGGCTGAATAACACACACACTGTTCCTACATTTCTCCATTCATCCATACACTCACCGTGCCTTCACCTAGAAAACAAAATAGAGCAGTCAACTGCCCTGACGAGGAGACAAGGGAAGGAGATAAATGTATGTAATATTTATAAATTATAATTGTCCGGCTGGATATCCAAATCCAGCCATTCAGATTAGCCAGATATCCGGCTTAAGGGGCTGAGGGATTAGTCCCGCCACCTGCAACTGGGCCATGAGTGGCAACAGGTGTTGCCACTAACAGTTGGTTGTTGGCAACAGGTGTTGCCACACAGGCACTAAAGTGTTGATGGACTGAATTTGGTCATTCCATGCCATGGTTTGCTTGGCTGATTGGTTGCAGAAACATTCCTGCCTCTCGATTTTTGGTTAGTATGCATGTTGGTGAAGAAGGCCTTTTGCCTCTCTTGGTTCTGACAGGTAGGACACTCCTGGAATGTATGGCCAGCTCGACCAAGTGATCACACTGCAACTTCCTGAGGCAGATGTCTTCTACGAGACCACTTCTTCTGCAGAAGTGGCAGTGTGTGGCGAATGGATGCCTCATCGAGGTGCTAGGCTTGGTTGTGAGAGACGGTGGACAGGAAGCTTGGCTTTGTTTGCAGGCTGGACGGAGGCTGGGTGTTGGGTGGATCTCCTCCCTGGACTTGGTAGAGTTTTGTTGTTCAGGGGCATTGCGGTTGTTCCTTTCTTTTGTGGTGGGGATGCCAGGTCCTGTTTGATTAGTAGTAGGTTGCCTGTGGGTTGAGTTGCCAGAGGTACTGGATCAGTAGGTGGATTTGGGTGGAGCTGGTAGTGAGAGGGGAGGACTTGATGGGGTGAAGAATAAGACTGAAGTGGTCTGAGGATGCTAAATAGATGAATGAACTTTGATGGAGGTGAAAGGAATGGTAGAGGTGGTTGGGGGAGCCGGAAGAGATGAGTTCTGGCTCGTAGCGGGGTGAGGTCCTCTAGTGTGAGGTGGGGATAGCAAGTTGGTAGCTCCGAGTGGAGGTTGTCAGGAGACTGTAAGGCCCGGTTCACATGTATCGACTTTTGCCATGCGCCGTCCCGGACAAGACGTCATGAATTCCAGAGAGAGCGCCTGTGGTATGTAAGACTTTTCGCCGTGAGTCACAGGACGGGACCTTGCACCGTCCCTACCGTCAGTTGGCTCCATTCTCTCATTATGGATACTCGGGACCACTTGCTGTATCCATTATTATATTTTATTATTACAGGTGGCCTGGATATTTATTACCAATGTTTGCGGATGCAGATATTTATTACCAATATTTGCGGATGCAGATATTTATTACCAATGTTTGCGGATGCAGATATTTATTACCAATGTTTGCGGAGCAGAATTTTACAAGTTTAGGATGCGGATATTTATTACCATGTTTGCGATGCGGATATTCAGCTATCAACGAGTTTTAGCACAATGTGAAATAAGGTGCTAAGAATGCGAAAATGGTCCATGCTATACTATAAGAAATAGGGAAACAAGATATACTATCAATTTGCTACATTCATCTATCTATCTGTGTTCCACTACGCAAGCACTGACGCAATGATTTCTACAGTGACGGCTGCTATACTCGACGCCCCCCTCGTCCATAGATTAGGCGAGTGATAGTGCTCTCTCTCTCTCTCTCTCTCTCTCTCTCTCCTGCACAAACACTCGCAGAATATTTCTTCTTTAAACCAGTTCCACATTATTTAGAAGTTTCTTTTTTCTCTCTCTCCATCCGTCATGTACAATGTCTAGTTATTAAAGATATCCACATCCATCGATGCAGATGTTAAAAATTATGTGGATATCCAGTCCACCTGTAGTTATTGTCATGTTATTTTTATTAATTATTATCATTATCATTATCATTATCATTATCATTACTATTGTTGTTGCTATCAGTACAGGTTGACCATCACTAATCCGGCAATCAATATTCTGGTTCCATCAGTTTTCCGGCATGAATTTCGGAGAGAAGTTTCAAATTTCCCGGGTTGGCGTGCCACTGTTTTCGGGAGGCGCCGTTTATGTTTTGATCTTCTTCTTCTTGTGACCTTTTCTGCTTAGTATCGCTTTGTAGGTCGTCTGTCAGGCTCGAGCTCGAGCGTTGTACCCAGAATCAGCTGTATGCTCACGCTTGTAATTGTTAAAATCTGCTGCTGTATATCATGGATTCGGCGAATAAAAGAAGTGGCGTAAGACGCAAACATCGCTCGTTGTCGATCGCAGAGAAACTTGAACTGTAAAAAAAACATGATAGTGGTGTGTCTGTGTGAAGTGTTTGTGAAATGTACGGCATTGGGTCTTCAACAGTCTATGATATAAAAAAACTGGAAGAAAAAGTGCTCAAGTTCTTTACTGACAGTGGATAAAAAAAACAGATTTTTGTAAGGAAGTCAATGACAGAAGGAAAAAGTTCTGATCTGGACCAAGTGCTGATAACCTGGTTTAATCTTTGTGTAAGTGAAAGGACAAAACATCAATAATCCGGAAATTTTGAAAATCCGGCAGTCCTAAGGTCCCGTGGTTGCCGGATTAGTGATGGGCAACCTGTACAATAAACCCTTCATGTTCGCGGGGGTTAGGGAACAGAGACACCCGCGATTAGCATAAATCCGCGAGCATGACATTAGTTTTTTTTTTTTTTTTTTTTTTTTTTTTTGGGTAACACAAAGCCCGCTTAGTTGCCAGTCCCTATAAAGAAGACAGTAAGAGAATAAAATAAAAACAGGGGTAGGCCAATTTAGTTCGGGAGGTGTCTTGTTACTTTTCTTTTGAAAAGATTTAAGTCATAGGAAAGTGGAAAAATAGAAACAGGAAGAGAGTTCCAGAGTTTACCAGTGAAAGGGATGAAAGAGTAAAGATACTGATTAACTCTTGCATTAGGAAGATGGACAGAATAGGGATGAGAATGAGTAGAAAGTCTTGTGCAGCGAGGCTGCGGGAGTGGGGGAGGCATGCAGTTAGCAAGTTCAGAAGAGCAGTGAGCATTGAGAAGCAATTGAGAGAGAAGCAACATTGCGGCGGTGATTTAAAGATTGAAGACAGTCAGTCAGAGGAGAGGAGTTGATGAGACGAAAAGCTTTTGACTCAACCCTGTTTAGGAGAGCTGTATGAGTGGATCCTCCCCAAACATGTGAGACATACTACATACATGGGCGGATAAGGCCCCTGTAGAGAGCAAGCAATTGGGAGGGAGTAAAAAATAATAATAATAATAATAATAATAATAATATTAATAATAATAAAAATAAAAAAAGGGGGGGGGGGTTGAAAACCCGCGAGTAATCAAATCCGCGAGCCTTAAGCCCGCGAACATGAAGGGTTTAGTGTATTACTATTATTATTATCATTAATATATTTTTTATTATTACTAATATTATTATTATCAAAATTACCATTTTTATCATTATATCATCATTAAAATTAATAACAGAAGTTACCTGTATTAAGTAGATGCTTAGAAAGACAATCAGAATGGCTTTGTACAAATAACACCGTATTTAACTCTCTGAGTTTGGTTGAGATTGGGACAGAAAAGGCGGTGCCTTTACCTATCTCTACATGTTTATATACACACAATTATAATGTGTGAGCCAAAGCTCTGTGAGGAGAAACGCAAGCAGCTCTCCATAACCTTCATTCGTATATACACACAATTGTGATACTGAATGCTGGAGAGTAGCGTCGTCGGCGAGTCAAACATGGCGAAAGGTCGACACGTGTGAATGCGTCCATAGAGTGCTGTGTACTTTTCACGCCGTCCAGGACAAAACGCCGTGAAATTTTGAAAAGGGCGTCTTGGTGATCAAGGAACATGTGAACATAGCGAAAAGTCAATACGTGTGAACCAGGCCTATGGCTTCTAAGAGTTCCACTAGTCACAAGATTCCTGGTGAGGCGACTTGTTGATGCCAAGCATAGTAAATTTTGTCATCAGGTGTAATGGTGGTGATGGACCTAGTGTTTAGCTCCTCAAGGCTGGATGGATTTTATGGTTGTGAAGTTATCAATGAATTTGAGGATGGATGAGTGTTGCATTTAGTCATATATTCACATAAAGGTAAAAACTGACATTTCCCTGGCAGAGGAGGATGTATTTTTTCCCCTCCCTATGCCCCAGGTAGAGTTAAGTGACTAACATTCATTGCTCTTCTTGCAGGTTTCACTTTGAGGGTCCCTGTGGCTCTACACTGCCAGAAGCTTTTGCTGCCTAGCAGTACCGTAGCTGGGTATCTATCAATGGAGGGGCACAGGTGAGTATGAGGGGGCACTAGGCAAGTGGAGCTCAGGGGCATTCTGATGCCACAAAGAAGGGTATTAGGGCATATTCTGATATTAGGTAAGTGGTGGGTATTAGAGCATTATACAGAATACAGCAGCCATGGCCAGTGGGGGGGCACGTGGCCCCCCATGCCCCCCGTAGCTACGCCACTGCTCCCTTGCCATCAGGTCTTCATTGTTGTCATGACAATTCAAATCCAAGATAGCAACTGAAGCAATAGTAAGTGGATGGTGGATCTGCATTTCTATGTTGGTGGAGAACCAAATATGTACAAGATTGCTGGAATTATAAGTATAGTAAATCTCCTCCAACCGCAGGGTGATGGCTCATGTGTATGTGGTTATTGGTAGCCGTGGCAGATACTTGAAGGCAGCTCTCAGTTTATCGTAGTTTTCCACCTTTCCCATAGTCATCACGGGACCATAACATTCAACAAACAGGTTGGTTGTGACAAGCTAGTGAAGAGAGCCATGAATGTGAGGACATAAAATCAGCTAGTCGTGGGTCTTGGCTGTCCACCAGTGCCAGGCCTCAGCTTCCTACCAGACCCTCGTCCAATTGTAGGTGTGCACAACAAACCCTATTCTAGTATTGATTATAATTATTGCTGTATTTCCTTCATTTTCATTGAATTTTCTAGGATGTATTTTCACACTTGTATTTCTATTCCTCATACCATAGCCAGTCCTTTAAATGACTAGTATTCCCTTAACAAATATTATATACATATTGGGCTAAATGCAAGAATGCTCGTCAAATCCCGGCAGGTGGAGATTCCCGACCGTCGTATCTCCACCGGTGGGATATACAAGAATTGTTTTCAAATGCCCGGCCAGTGGAGATTTGGGCAGGCGTACCAACACAAGCGAGTCCAAGGCGGCATCAGTATTTTGACTGTGTTACACCTATCTAATTCCTTTTACTAGCCTAATTTATCATTTCTGCCATTAAAATAATAGCTTTGTTAGTGTTCGCCACTTATCTGAGGCGTTGATGAAGAAAAAATGGGCCTGAGTGATACTTGTGCGTACATTTGAACGTCCCGCCAGTCGCCACAAAGCAATATGGCGGACCACCTCCACCACCGCCGCTCTCCCTCGTCACCACTTATCACAGCAATATAAGTCCTCCTGCACCTAATTTTACCTTAATTATGACACGTGTGCACTGTGCATCACAGTGTATGAATGTCACTCTCGGTTATGTTGAAAACTCGCCTCTTGTTTGTTTGTTTGTTTTTTTCTCTTGTTTGTTTTGTTTAGAGGATAATGCCTCAGAGCCATAGTGATCTACCGCTGTTGCATATTAGTGTTGGCCGAAGCCACCACTCCGGGGGGGGGGATTACAAACCCCCGGCTGGCACCCGGTACCCATTCACTGCTGGGTGGACAGGGGCTAGGGATTTAAGAAAGACCACCCATCTATCTTTCGCTCCGCCCGGGGATCGAACCCGGGACTTCTCGGTTGTAAGCCGAGCGTGCTAACCACTACACTACAGAGTTCCCGCCTGTAATGGTCTGGGAAGAAATAGGATGGAATAAGGGCAAAGTGGTAGGCAGGGGGGATGTGCTTGGTGAACGCAATCAGCTGACTCAAATCTCCACTCGTTGCGTCGTATGTTGATTCTTGCTTTCCGAAACGCGATGCAACGGGTGGAGAAAAATTCTTGCATATAGGCCATACTCATCACATAATAATTTATAATGTTTCATTATATTTGTTAACTTTCCATTACCAATAGTATTCACCACCTCGATTTGATTGTTATCCCAGAAATACCAGTAATCATACCATAATCTTCATTTTATTGTTATTTTTATTTTTTCAGGTATGAGTGTGTGCCAAGTGATATTCCTAATGAAGTGATCACCTGCAATGCTCCATCAACACTTCCTCATAACCACACTAAGAGAAAAAGAGCAAGACACTATTTCCCTTTTAGAGTTCCTGAGTATGTTGGTGCGGAAGGCTGTGGCAGGAATGATGGAAGGAGTTGCTAGGCCTTGACATAGCCAGATATTTTTTATTAAATTCAAAGGCCAGTGATGATAGTCACAAAAAAAAAATTGAAACATTTCTAGTCTACTTGTTATAGTTAATGTCTATATATTTTCGATTAGATAATCCCCCTCGATCTAGGTAACTAAGACCATATCATTCTGCCAGGGTGACGAGAGAGCGCTACTTCCCCCGCCAAGCAGATACCAAAATAGCAGCGTGAACTCACCACACAGCCATGAGCCGAGCACTCTTCCGTCTGAGTAGTAGGATAAGAAAATTGTTTGTGTTTGAACAATTTGTTTGGGGAAAGGATATTTTGTATGAAATATAATTAAGCTAAAAAAAACATCATTCTACTCTCAGAACTCTTTAGCTTTATCAAGTATTTACTGGGTTATTAGTGAAACTTCAAAAGAGTTAAAATTATATTCACTCAGGGTTGAATTTTTTCAATTCACTTAATATTTTTAAATAATTCAAAAGAAAGACTAGCACATTCATCCCTTAATTAGCACAACTTCTATCCAGTTGTATCTATTTTTATACCCTGTATGTCCTTCCATCAGGAGGTGAAGCAAGGCAAGGTGAATGTTATGCATGTGCTGCAGGCGGCTTGTTGGTATCTGGGGGCTTAGGGCAGGTCTTGGGTGCTGGGGTCATGGATCAAGTGATATGGTTAAAAAGTCACTTTGTTGGACAAAGTGGTCTTCACTTCCTTTGATCATGGAGTCAGGTGGGAGTCAAGATGAAGGGTAGCCTACCCATGGCTGGTGGGAATCTGGATGTATTGGAAGCAAGAAGTGTTGCTCTCTAATCCTCCTGTCCCTTTAGAATAAATTTGGTTCCAATGCACTCAAGATTCCCACCAGTCACAGGTACTAGTCATTTCAATCCCCTTACCTGAGGACCACTTGGTGTGATGGTGACTTATCAAGCCTATGACTTATACATCGATGGGCCCAATACCTACACCCCAGATATCAATAAGGCAGCTGCAGCAGCCATAACATTCACCTTGCATCACTTCGTGCTGGAGGGATGACATACAAGGGAGAAAAGTAGATACTAATGAATGGAGGTTGTGTAAAGGGATTAATGTGCTGCTATTTGTTTATATAATGAAAAATATCGAGTGAATGGAAAAAAATTCAACCTTGAGTGATTACTTGAGTGGTTGAGTGGAAAAAAATTCAACCTTGAGTGATTACCTTGAGTGGGTTACACCTATACCATGGAAAGACATGGATACAGCTCCATGTAGTCCTGAGTGTGGAATGAATATTTCCTTTGTACTCAATGGTCACTAACAAAACTTCTTCGTTACATTTTTTCCCAAACTGCATGCTAGTAAAAAATGATTGTAATTGTAATTTAACAAAACACAATAACATCCTTCACTTTTCAATAAGATTTCCAAACTATAACTGCAGATGATTTACCATCGCAAGATATATCTTATTGTTACAGAGGAATTTGCAGTGTAGAGTTAACTCAAGTCAATTTTGCTAAACACTGACAGAATTGCTATTTTTTTATTTGTAAATTAGAAGAAAAAATCATAAAATATTTAATTGGGAGCCTTCTACTCTTAGGGTTTGTAATCACTTGTCCAGCAAGACAGCTGGCCATAATAATCCTTGCTTGGTGTGGTCACCAAACGCCGGGGTATTTGGCAGCCACGACAATCATCCACAGACTGAGAGATGTGGCTGTGGTGGTGAATATTCCTGCAGCCTTGCATCTCGTTCTGAAAAACAAGATTTGGTAAATTTAGTTTATCTACAGTACCTGCAAAAATATGCAGAATATGTGGGGCTTTGGTCGGTTTAGGTGTCATCAGAACTCAAGTTTACCATGTGACTGTCTGCTCATACCATGTGAAAGCAAAAGATTTCCCCCCAAAAGAGGTTCCACCTCGTATACCTGATCCTGGGCGTCCCAGAAAAACAACAGCAAAAGACAAGCTTTTAAAGGGGAAAGTGTTGAAAAATCCGCGAATCACAGCAACAGGAACACCCAGGAAAAGGTTTGCGAGGCGGAACCTCATTTTGGGGGAAATCCTTTGTCTAATAAATGAGGTTGTAAACGGCTGTCTTGCCTTTTCCCGTACGCTGACAAATTTCCTTGACAGTCCTGCTTGCCTCCTTCAGGGCAAGTCACAGCCTTTTCTCACTCGGTGGGGTTCTTAGGCCCCATTCCACGCTGTGGGTGGGCAGCAACACAACAATTGATATAAAAGGAAAGACAGACAAAAATTATTATTGAACAGCTTAACATAAGCATCCTCTATCTGGCGCTCCCCACGCACCACTCACGGGAAACTGCCTGGGTAGTGTTGATATGTATCTCACAGAACTGCCAAGCATTAATATCACATGGTATGAGCAGACAGTCAGATGGTAAACTTGAGAGTTCTGATGTATTATAAGGGAGATATTGTTACCAGAAATATGTTATATGTAGATATATACGTTATACGTTATATGTAGATATATATAGATATAGATATATATGTGAAATCGGAGAATATGCACATACACCTCTCTCTCTCTCTCTCTCTCTCTCTCGAGAGAGAGAGAGAGAGAGAGAGAGAGAGAGAGAGAGAGATCATTTTGCTTACGCTACAGGCTACAAATGGGAATGGGTACCTCAGACGGAAGAGTGCTCGGCTCATGGCTGTGTGGTGAGTTCACGCTGCTATTTTGGTATCTGCTTGGCGGGGGAAGTAGCGCTCTCTCGTCACCCTGGCAGAATGATATGGTCTTAGTTACCTAGATCGAGGGGGATTATCTAATCGAAAATATATAGACATTAACTATAACAAGTAGACTAGACATGTTTCAATTTTTTTTTTGTGACTATCAGCAGAAAGTAAGATATAAACAGCACTTGTGCGGCCAATAGTGTTGCGGTGGGTCTACTGAGAGTCCATTAATGTATGTAGATTGTATTGTGTTGCATCATAGTTGTTGTTCTGAATACACAAGTTGAGGGTGTGGTGTAAGATTCAGAATGTTCTGTACCATCACCTAATGGGAAAACTAGGAATTTGGTGTATTACAGATATGTATACTTATTAAATAAAGGAAGGGAAATACTTACATTTTTTCTATAAAAACCGTCCAAACTATTCATATAACATGTATTGGAACAATTAAATAAGTGATACCATGTGATATATGGTAGAAATAAGGCAATAAAACTATTTTTCGCTGACTATTTAAGCTCCATCCCCTTACTTCACTGAGGAGTGAATAGAACCTGTCCGAGAGCCACTTCTTATAGTATACCTCCATCAGGGCTTCCACGAGTAAATATTCTTTTACCCTAACCCCTCTTCCTGAAACGCCCTAAAGTTGGACAAATTACCCTATATTCATCAAATAGACATTTATGTTGATATTTTACTACGCTATGTTTGATGTATTATATAATATAGCTTCAGCATTGTTTATATATGAAACTATATCTGCTTTGAGCACTTATAACTGCTTTTGAGTCATATTACTCTCAGAATCACAAAACTAGGTCACTTGAAGCTTCAGGGTCAACCTGGTCAACATGATCTTCTACTGGGTTGGTGGAGCTTTGAATCAGGGAAATGACCAAACAACTGTGACATCAACCCTGAAGATATACTTATATAACAAAGGTTTTTGTCAACCACACACACTTATTGAAAGTCACACCTGCACTGCCAACCCAACAACTGCTGGAACCACTGCTCCCTCGCAGAACACAAGGGCACGACTGCCACCACACATGTAACACACTGCCCACCTCCACCCCACCCATTGCCACACAGATACGCATATAGCCACACAGATACGCATATATCATATAGCTTGGGGAGGCGGTAGCGGAGCGGTTAGAGTCTCCGACTGGCGTTCTCGGTGACCCGAGTTCGATCCCCGAAGAAACCCAAAACCTTTCTGCACCGTCGAGTGGCCTAAGAACACCCACATGCCCTGCCTATCAACTCTACCTTCGACTGCGAGTGCATCGGGGGGGCGGCATGAGCCTCACAGGCGTCACTAAGAAACCTGCCTGCGCCACAAACGGGCGAAGACCAACCATCAGAACCCTCAAGTGAACCTTTAGAGCCTACCATCCGAGCCCTGGGTCACCACTGCCTACAGGCGCTATAGGCACAGATGTTATAAAAAAAAAAAAAAAAAAAAAAAAAAAAAAAAAAAAAAAAAAAAAAAAATAGCCACACTTCTCCACACAACAAACCACCTCAAAAGTGGATCTTCATGTGTTTGCCAATTTCACTCTTTGTCTTGAAACACTTGCCACAAATATCACACTTGAAATCCCTCAAACTAGTGTGTCTAAAGGTGTGTTGGTTTAGTTCAGATCTAGAATAAAACCTTTTCTCACACTCCAGACATTGATCATTTTTAACACCACTGCTTGTCAGGATGTCTGGAGGCTTGACTTTGCAGTAAATCTTTTCCCACATTTCAGACATTAATTATTTTTAAGGTTAGCTTTTACAAGGTTATCCAGTCTCGGTGTCAAACAATCACATCAGCTTAGCAAGGCACTTCACTGCCATGCTTGGCCAAAGCATTTTGCTTACTAAACTCTAAATTATTTACTCAATTACCCTACTTACCCTAATTACAACCTTTGCAGTTTCTACTAAATAGCACACATTACATAAGAACATAAGAAAATAGGAAGCTACAAGAGGCCGTGAGACCTACACGAGGTAGTTCCTGTTACTTAACTCTACCTATATCCACCTCTCTTCCCCATCCATGAATTTATTCTGACTCCTTTTAAAGACCCCAATAGACTTCGCAATAATCGGAGTCCGCATTGACCACCTGACGACTGAGTTCATTCCAATCATTCACCACCCTATTTGTGAACCAGTTTCTCCCTATTTCCTTTTTAAATCTACGCTTTTCCAGCTTGAATCCGTAACTTCTTGTTCTACCCTGCTTACTAGCCGTAAGAACTTTTCCTACATCGCCTTTATTGTATCCCTTTAACCACTTAAAAACTTCTATTAGATAATAAATAAAGTTACGCATTCCATGAATAATTTTGGTCATCCTTCTCTGCACTGATTCTAACAAGGCTATATCCATCCTGTAATACGGAGACCAAAACTGAATCGCATAGTCTAGGTGAGGTCTGACTAGTGCCAAATAAAGCTTTAGAATAACCTCAGCACTTCTACTTTTAACACTCCTGGTAATAAATCCTAACACCCTGTTGGTTCGATTTCTAGCCTCAATACATTGATTCCTAGGACGGAGGTCTGAGCTTACTCGCACTCCCAGATCTTTCTCACCTTCTGATCTTTTCAGCGATACATTGCGTATGGTGTACCCATTACATCTGTCATCAGTGATAGTTACGCCAGGGAAGCCTCCACCCACCCACGCCTCCGCTCCCCTGAGAGGTGTGTGCCTCCCACCTAGTACTCGCGCAGGCACTCTCTCATAGCCAAGTTTTAAGTAATAGTTATCAGCAGCATCAATAAAATTTCCTCTGTCTCCAGCTTTGTGGACGTTCACTTGCTTTCTTTTACCAAGAACCGATGAACAGGATAGACTCCCCAGAGGCTGCCACACTCTCAATGTAGTCGTGATCGGCACTCAGAGACGGTGTAGGTAACAGGTCTTGATTAAATCTCGCAGAAATACCGCACCAATATGCTGAATTTCGCGCCATGTTTGACATAAATCCCCACATCACCGCCTCCTTCGGTGAATCAGGTCCTCTCTGCACCAACGTCCGAGAAAGCGGCGAGTGTGGAGGATCAGATGAGGGACCACTCACCTAAAATGAAGGCGTGGATCATCGTAGTCGTCCTCGCTGGTGAACGAATCCTCTGCCGCCCATAAGCTGCTCATGGCAGCTATCTCGTCCACTTTATCATAAATATGCTCTGGACTGGGACAAGGGAGGGTAGGAGGTGAAGGCAAGGCAGGGACAGGCAGGGGCTCAAGATACTGTGGCTCGTACTCGGGTGACGCCTTTTCTTTCCGGAACCCAGTCTGGCCCGGAATCACTTTCATAGTTTGCGCTGTTGTTTTTGCCGTCGTTGTCACCGTCCGCGTGCCAGATGGCCTCTGCCGACAGATTGACGGTGAGCTGGGCGATGTCAAACCGAGCGGCACATCATTATTTATGATCACAACTATCACAGGCTGAGGGAATGAAGGGACATGAATAGTGTTGACCATCGAACTAACCCTGCAGGTCATCAGGAGGCGCACCACACAGGCGCCCAGACCCACGCCAGCGAGCAGCAGCCCCACTGCGGCGCCGAGCAGCACGGGCCAACCCACAGACATCAGACTTGAATGGGAGGGCAGGTCTGCAGAATCTGCGACGCCAACTATCCGGAAGGCAGCCCGCCAGAAAAGAAAGGATCATTACAACACACACAGAAGCAATAGCAACAACAGTAAGCACAACATCCCTTCCTCTGTCTGTGAGTGCTGCCGTAACCTCAATTGATCAAATCAAACAACCCCATCTCAATCCGAGGTACCTGTCTTACTGCAGGGGATGCACGGTGGCGGCGGGGAGTCTTGGCGGCCAGGCAGAGTGGAGGACAGGTGGAGCTGGTGCACCACGTGGAAGGCGGCGTCGCTATGACTGGCGAACCACAAGGCTGCCACGGGGTTGCCCGTCATCACCTCCACCACCCCCAACACTTTATCCACCACCTACAGATGGAAGGCATTGTGACAAGGGCGTTCCATCGCGGGGGAGAGTAATGGATGTGGCAAGGCGGGAATCGAATTAGCCAAACTTGCCTGGCGTGGTGACGCTGGTGGTTGCGTGCGATCAATTTGATGTGCAGCACGAGGGGCACAGGCGGCGGCGGGCCGTCAGGGCTGCCCAGCACGTCCGTCAGGTTGATGCGTGTGTCTCCCAGCGTCAGCATCGGCAGCAGCGGCCTCGAGCCCATCAACGTGAATTGTAGATAATTCAGCAGTGGCGGCAACACCACCTCCCTCTCAGAACGACCTTCGATGCGCCAAGTCGGAGTCACTGTGAGGGGAGAAGGATGCGTGTTGTGACCGTATAGAAGAGTGAAAAGGATCATGTCGCTGCCTCAACATTGGCACTGGGCGGGGAACACACTCACTGGTGTAGCAGGACGTGCAGAAGTGAGGAATGACAACACGCAGCCAGTCCACTGCAGGGAGAGCCAAGCCGCCCCCCAACCACATGGCACCGTGGTCGTCGCTGAGGTTGAGCTTGAAGGCGTCATTCCGCCCCGGCACCTGCAGGAAGAAGCGCCTCCACCCGGAACTCACCTCCCGAGACACCCGCTGCCCCCATATAGGATCGTTGTCGGTGAGGCCCACGTGCTCGGCAATGGCGTGTGTGCGATTCAGCGTCACCTTCGTGTATTCGTAGCGATTGGACTTTCCTAATAGTATCTCCATGAAGGAAGCAGCACGGAGAGCGCCGACGAATCCCCAGAAGTCCAGATCCTGAACACGATCCGTCACGGTCACATTGAAGGATGAAGACACGAGGCAGCCTGCATGTCGCCCACACGTTCCCAGCCAAGGAGGAAAGGCATTGGCAGTCAGTGCTTGAGTATGAAATAGTATGGAAGGAACTACAGTACCCTCCCGAATTTCGCGCTTGCTTTATTCCCAAGGCATAGCGCTAAACTCGAGCGAGGATCGCGAAACTTGGGTATTGAAAACCCTGTAAAAATGCTTATTTAGTCCAGTGCGAGGCGAAGTACCATATTTTACGGCTTATAAGACACGTTTTCCTCCAAAAAATACCTGAAAAATACTAATGGTCTTCCAAGACGAATGTTGTAGTACTTCCTCAGTACTCAGTACCTCAGTACTTACCTGTTACAAGTATTTCAAATACCATAAGACATTCATATCAACTACGTAATCTGTCCTCACGCTGGTATGTTTACATTCCCCTTTTTGGGCGGCAGATTGCCGCGATTGCCGCCAACAGCGCCATCTATCGTCTGCTAGTGTTGACGTATCATTTACCACTATAGGCTGTCACACGTATCTTAAGCTCTTTTCAGTCCTGGAAATTATCACCCATGGCGAATTCATCAAAACGATTTACTAATACTATCACATACAAGCTAAAAGTTATACGATACGCCAAAGAAAATGGAAACAGACCAACAGAAAGACACTTTTGGATCACTGCTGGGAGAAGCGGTGGCCAAGTAGTCCGGGCCGAGCACATGGCTGGCGGCTGGCCGACAGACGACAGTGGCCGTGCGGTGATGTACACAAAGGCATTACCTTCCCTATAAACGCGGTACACTCACGCTTACTAATCTCTTTTTTGAGGGCTGGGAAAGTGATTGATGGTGTTCATCTATCAGACTATGTCCTCCAGATGTTGGACTCTGGATCTATTCCTCGTTACATTGAAAAATGTAAGGCAATAGGGAATATAAATCCATATAACATACCGCGGCACAAATGGAAGGACATCACGACTCTGCTTGGTGGCGATCCTCCAGGCTTATTACGCCAGTGATATATATATATATATTTACCACTACCTTGTGAGCTTGAAAAGTATATTTCAATCACTAGTCATGTCTACAATTCTTAAAGACTAATCAATTCGCACTGCAGTTTAATAGACAGCTTAAGCACTGCAAACGTAGTAATAATAATGAGCTGTAGCTACTACTGTGTGCGTGAGTGGAGGCCGTCGGAGAGAGCCTCGCCCAGTCGCTTACACAATCAGTGAGTACTGAGGGTGGCGCGCTTGCTTATACCCCAATTGATGATGATATTTATTTATTTAGCACTAATTTATGCATGGTGCTAATTCATTTATCAGAAAACGAAATATATCAATGGAAAGCTAATCCAATTTCGCTTCTACTAATGCAGCCCATTAACTCTTATAAAAATCCTGCTTGCACCACCACGGGCGAGGGCCAATCATTACAGCCCTCGAGTACAGGGCTACCATCCCACCCCTGGAGGTCACTGCCAAACGGCGCTATAGGCACACAGACAAAAAAAACAAAATATAATAATAAAAAAACAAATATTAAAAAACGTGTACGAAACAGCGCGCGAAACTCGGGGAGATAATGCACGAAAGTCGGGATGGTAAGAATTTAGGACTCAGCGCGAAACTCGAGGATCGCGAAACTCGCATAGCGTGAAACTCGGGAGGGTACTGTATGCAAGTCACCGTTAAGAAGAGAAATGTTAAGTTCATATCAGGAAGATAATGGATGTGTTTCTTATATTGAAAAGTTAGCACCATCACACACACATACATACACACACACACATACTCACACACAAACAGCAAGGAAAAAAAATCGATATTGCTATAAAAAGTTACCTGGAAAAAAATTGCTGTCCATGGCAGAGTGCGTTATCACTACCAGAACCAGCACCACCATTACCGTCAGCCTCATACTGATCAGCTTCTTGAGTGTTATGAGGGAGGGAAGGGGCACATGCATTCCCTAGGCTCTCTACTCGCTAAGTGCGCGTATGACGACAGGTGTCTGCTGCCGACTATGAGTATGATAAACTTGTCTTTGAATCTCTTACATCCGGACTGTGTGTGTGTGTGTGTGTGTGTGTGTGTCCTCGAACCACTGTCTGTCTTGCTTGCATATTGTCCATTTAAGGATAGCATTTAGGTCTCCTGCATGTCCGAGGTACAGTTTCAGACCATAACCTACGTCATGTTGGTGTTTAAAGGTATATTTTAGCTACACCACTGGTATGGAGGCTAGGGATTTTTTTTTCTCTCTCTCTCTCTCTCGCTCTTGCGGATAATGAAGAGGATAGTAGTGAGGAAGTTAAGCATATTTCTTAGTAGCAGTGTATTGTTGTTACTTCGCCGAAGAGATGATAAGCCTATATCACTTCCTCTCCTCCTCTTCCTCCTCCACCACCTGTACACACACACATACACTTCCTCCACACACATACACGCTATCACACTGACAGAGTACCAAACTATTGTCTTTTCTTTCTCTTCCTGTACTATCTCTCCCTCCTCTCCCTTCCCTCTTCTCTCCTCCTGTTCCACCTCCCTCATGTACAGATAGATGGATTAGTGAAGTTTTTTTTATACATATGTGGAATCCGTGCTGATGATCAGATAGAAGATTATGAAAGAAAAAATGTATGTATAAGAATCTCCCTATTGAGGGTAGATTCAAAAGGATTAGTAAGGCAGGAAGTCAAAGGTATAGTAATCAGTAGTACTTATATAATGAACGGGTTGAACGTGAGCAAACTTCAAGCATAAAGGAAAGGTGGATTCGTATATATTAGATAGAAATTAGACGTGGTGATACGGGCATGATAAAAAGACTCAATATAATACATACATAGTAATAATTAAAGTAAGCCTTAGTATTATTT
Organism: Chionoecetes opilio; assembly: GCA_016584305.1. Taxonomy (NCBI): domain Eukaryota; kingdom Metazoa; phylum Arthropoda; class Malacostraca; order Decapoda; family Majidae; genus Chionoecetes; species Chionoecetes opilio. The sequence continues at coordinate 373,798 of JACEEZ010008894.1, read as the reverse complement.
TCTATCTTTTCTCTTAGGAAGATCCGGACATATGAATTTCTACATTCTTTCCTAAACTTGCCCCATTATTCTCTCAATAGTACATTCTTTCTTTCTCTAGACAACTGTAGTATTGGGACCTCGAATAACATTACCATCATACCATGTGTCTGAATTCCACCAAATAGTATAAAAGAAAAGCATAATCAACAACCATTAGGAAGGGAATTTTGACATCGAAAAAAAATAGCTATGATACTGGATGCTACTCCCATGAAATGCTACATGAAATAAAAATGCTACTCCCATGCCTAGCTATGGGTCACATGGGATAGAGTGGCAGTGTTTGCTGATCATTGAGGCTGCATAAAACGACTTAAAGTTATTTTGTTTTGTCTCAGTAAAACGTTGAAATACAGATCTAAGATTCCTTATCTCCTCCCTCTCTCCTTTTCTTCATCAAAATTGAATATTTACATCTTCATCTCATTGATGTATTTCGGAGAGGTGAGGCATGGTTGTGGCCTTTTTTTATTTATTTTTTATTTAAACAGTTAGTAATCACACAGATGGCCCAAAAGGCAGATCAGTTAAGGCAGTAAGTGTTCAAAATCAGCTTTTAAATAAATAAATTGGATAAGTTAAAGCAGTGAGTGTTCAAAATCAGCAGTTAAATAAATAAATCAGATAAGTTAAATGTATTCTATTTATTTCTTTTAATTTATTTCTCACTCCCCTCCACTTCAGTCATTCGTCTTATAACTTATTTACTTACTCCTCTTTCACAAATATATACTAAGTCAAATAGGAATGAGTTTTACATGCAGGCAAAGGACATTACGACACTTTCCCTTTTCATATTCAATCCTCACACTCATCAATTAACTTCCTCATAATTCCTTCATTCTCGTCCTCATATCCTCATTTTCTATCCCAGTGCGTTTCCTGAAAGTGAGTAATATGCGCCACCTCCTCAAGCTTCCGACGCTACCTGATGCATGGAAGGTGAGCGACGTAAGGGCAGGTAACCTTGATTGTGTGTATGGGCTGGTAAAGGAGTTGTATCCGAACACTGCAGGGTATGTGTGTGTGTGTGTGTGTGTGAATTGTGGGATGGTGAGTATATATGGGTGTCTGTTGTGCGTCGCAATAGTAAGGAAGATGAGAGAAGTAGTTGTGGGGATAGTGATGGTTAATGTGGTGAAGTTAGCATTAGAAGTGGTTTGTGTAGAGTGGTAGTGGGTGGGATGGTATACTGAATGTAGTAGTGTTAAAGGTGGTGGGAGGAAAGTGGTGGTGGTGATGGTGGTGAGGTTAAT
>JACEEZ010008894.1:320000-367500 GCA_016584305.1 Chionoecetes opilio | reverse complement strand
GCAAAGGCTGATGGACCCCTATGGAAACCAAATAAGACTGGACTTGCCAGAGCTTGAAAAGAATGTGTCTCCTGCAAAAGCCATCCCATCCCCATCTTCTTCTATCACTGATGGGATCCTGGTCCAGAAAATGAATGGCATAAACAAAACCTTTGCATGGGCGGCACAGTTAGTCCTGACTCGGGTCCTCCACTAGGAGGCACAGAGTGACGGGACTGATGATACAATTTATGTCTACCGCCAAACTTTAATCAGAGATGCTGACGCAGACACCACTCTCCAGTACAGGGACCTTGAAGGTCACCATGACCTGAGGGTCATGACTTGAGGGTCACCATGTCCAGCAGCAGAGAACATTCCAGCGTAATCCCTCTACAAGCACCAATATAAAGTTTCCGGTGGAAGAGTTCAAACTTCACCGATACAGAGATGCTGCACGGCAAGGTGTTGTACATGACATGTAAGGAAACTTGCATCAAGTTAAGAAGATGTGTATGAGCAAGTAGCAGAGCTGCAATCCATGCTAAGAAGCTTACACAATACCTGTCTGTCCCTGCATGTATTGAATGGTGCAAATATGGGCTCAAAGACAGTTATCACAGCTGAGAACGTTCATGTCATGGTGCTCTGTTTGGGCTATCACAAGGACATCACCTGCTCCATCTACAAAAAGTGTGAGACACAAAACTGCACACAGTTTGTTGATCTCAGCTAACTGGCGAGCTCACATGGAGACAGCATCTGCAATAACCTTATCAGCTTACATGCTTTCACAGGCTTCGATATTGCCAGTGTCTTCGCCGGTTGTGAGAAGCTGAATGTCCTGATGGTGAGAAAGGACACTTCCTGCAAGAGACGTAGCTGACTGGGCCAGTCATGGAATATGGTAATGACCTGTTCCAGAGCAGGTCATCTTCCCCTCATCTTCTTTTCCTCACCGAAACCCCGGTGTCTGTGAGCACTGACACCACTCCCTTTTCTGTTCCCTCTTACTACCTCTATTCTCATTTTCAATCCTGTTGTGTATATGTACACAACGACATCACTCGCATCAACTCATGCCCTTTATATTTCTGCCCGTAATCATGCCAAATCTTTACTTCAACTTACCAAAAACTCCTTCATTCTATAGAAAATGTCAAAATCTTTCTGAATCGAATTCCTCTCGTGACTTCTGGCATCTAGCTAATAACATCTCTAACAATTTTTCTTCTTCATCTTTCACTCCTATGCTTCACCCAGATGGCTCCACAGCTGTCTCATCTAATATATTATAGGAGTAGCCGTGTGTCTGTGTGTGTGTGTGTGTGTGTGTGTGTGTGTGTGTGTGTGTGTGTGTGTGTGTGTGTGTGTGTGTGTGTATGTGTGTGTGTGTGTCTGTCTGTTTTGGGTAGCCGAAACTGTAAATTCAATTTTGATGAGAGTAGGCTCAAAAAATCGCAAATACATTGTAGGTGGTAAACGGCTTGGTCCCATGTCGATTGAATAATTTTGAAGGGGGTTTTGAGCTAAAAACACTTTTCAGAGATTAGATTACAGGAATGAACTCTGCGGTAACGTCTTGCCGCATTTCACTAATTCCGTAGACTCATGTACTTACTGTTTGTGTGTGTGTATTTACCCAGTTGTATTTACCTAGTTGTAACATACAGGAAAAGAGCTATGCTCGTACTGTCCCGTCTCAAAATCTACTATTATCCAGTTTGCCTTTGAAGTCCTGAATACTTCTTGCATTAATCACTTTTGCATCAAGGTTGTTCCAGGCTTCTAGGCTTCTATACGGGAAGCTGTATTTTTTTATGTCCCTCTTGCATGTTGTCCTTTTCAATTTCTTCTCATGACCTCTTGTACTTCTGTCGTCCCACACAAACAGATCTTCTCTATCATTTTTTTCAAGACCCATTGATGCTCTATACACTGCTATAAAATCTCCCCTTTCTCTTCTTTTCTCAAGTGTTGGGAGTTTTAGTCTTGAAAGTCTTTCTTCATATGGTAAATCTCTCAGGCTTGGAGCCATTTTTGTGGCTGCTTTTTGTATTCTCTCAATCTTCCTTATATCCTTCTTTTTATGTGGTGACCAAATCACTGCCGCATATTCCAACCTTGGTCGAATCAGAGATGTTATTAATTTCTTGATCATCTCTTCATCCAGATATTTGAATGCCATTCTTATATTCCTCAGCAACTGATATGTATCTCCTGTGATCTTGTTTATATGCTTCTCTGGTGACAAATTGTCCTTAATCCATACTCCCAGATCTTTTTCGACCTTTGTTTTGATTATCCATTCATTTCCCATCGAATACTTTCCTCTCTGTCTCTTTTTGCTACTGCCCATTTCCATCACTTTACACTTTTTGGCATTAAACTCCATTTCCCATAGTTGACTCCATCTGAAAATCTTATCTAGGTCCTTTTGTAATTCCTCACAGTCCTCTTTACTTTCTACTTTTCTTAGTAATTTAGCATCATCAGCGAATAAACTCATATAACTGTTTACTCCTTCTGTCATATCATTTACATAGACCAAGAACATCACTGGGGCCAATACTGATCCTTGAGGAACTCCACTTATCACACTGCACCATTCTGACTTTTGATCTTTTATTACTGTTCTCATCTCTCTGTTGCTCAAAAAGTCTTCCATCCACTTCAGCAAACCACCCTTCAATCCTCCTACATGTTCTAGCTTCCAGAGCAGTCTCTTATGAGGTACCTTGTCAAATGCCTTCTTTAGGTCCAAGTAAATGCAATCGACCCACCCCTCTCTTTCCTGTGTCACATCGATCACTCTCGAGTAAAAGCTCAATAAATTCGTTGTACATGACATTCCTCATCTAAATCCAAACTGGCCACCTGCAAGTGTGTTTGTCTCTTCCAAATATTTCAACCATCTGTCCTTCACAATTTTTTCACACATTTTTGCCACTACACTTGTTAATGATACTGGCCTGTAATTTAGTGGTTCTTCTTTGTCACCTCCTTTGTGAATTGGCACAATATTTGCTCTTTTCCAATCAAGCGGGACTCTGCTCTCCTTGAGTGAACTTTCAATTACACCATGTAATTTTCCTGCTAGTTGGTTACTGCACTCTTTCATTATCCAGTTCGACACTCCATCTGGACCTGGGGCTTTTCTCACATCTTGACTTTCCATTAGCCTTTTTACTTCTATTACGTCTACTTTTATGTCTTCCATTATATTTTCTTTTGCTATTATATTTTTCGTTTTAAATTCACTTTCTCTTGTAAATACAGTCTGTAAGCACTTATTCATCACCTCGGCCTGTTGTAATGCATCTTCATACACTATGCCTTCTACCTTCAGCTTATCTATTCCTTCCTTGTTTTTCATTTTTCCATTAATATATATATAGAAAAGTTTCGGTTCATTCTTACATTTTTCTATTAATTCCTCTCATAGTTACTTTCTTCTTGTCTTCGGATTCTTACATATTCATTTCTAGTTGTTTTGTACTCCCAAAGGTTGCTGCAACCTTTTTTCCTCCAACTATTCCATGTTTTTTCTCTTTCTAGTCTTGCTAATTCACATGTTCTGTTAAACCATTCATTTTTTTTCTTTTCTCTTATAACTATCCTTGGAACATAACTATTTATTACTTCGGTGTAAATTCGGATGAACTCATCCCATTTTTTCTGGGTACTCGTTGCTGCATGGAAATTACTCGTCTGTCTCTCCGAAGAATGTTCTTAATCCGTCAAAATCTGCTTTTCCATAATTGTATCTTCCTTTCTTATGTTCTTCTTTTCTCCCCTCTTTTTTGCAATCATTTATTTCAAATTCAATAAGTACATGGTCGCTCTTTCCAAGTGGGCACTGATAATTTACTTTACTAAATACTTCCAGTTCTTTCGTCAATAGTAGGTCTAGTCTTGATGGTTCTTCGCTACCTCTGAATCTTGTGTTCTCTTTAATCCACTGAATCATGATGTTATTCATTAACAAATCCAACAATATACCACCCCATGAGTTTTCTCCTCCATCAGTAAACCATTCTTCCCAGCAAACTTCTTTGCAGTTAAAATCTCCCATCAAAATTATGTTCTCACAATTTTCCATCGTATTCTTTAAACATTTGTTTGTGTCTCTTATCATGTCTCCGTACTCCTCTCTCCCCCAGGAATTTGTCTTAGGTGGAACGACGCGTATACGATTACTAAGTCTCTTATTCTTCCTTTTTTCATCACCAACTCTACCTTCAACACCTCTGCCATTCCTTCTCCTTTCTCCACATTTCTTACTACCACATCCTTCCTTGTTAACACCATTACACCACCTCCCTTTTTCTGGTTTCTGTTTCTCCTCCATACATTATATTGACCCTCCCCAACTGGCACATCCTCAGAATCACTCAGCTTCGTTTCTACTAGACCTAATATGTCTGGTTTCTTGGCTCTCAGTTAATTGTTTACTTCTGTTAATGTTGACACTAGCCCATTTATATTTATTTGTATACGATACCTGCCATCCTATTTCATTTTCCTTTGAACTGTCTTCTCTTACTCTTTCTCTTTTAGATACCACTTCTTCAGTTTTTGGTCTAAAACTCTCCAATAGAATTTCTGTTTTTCCTCTTCCGTCCTCAATTCGTTTTTTTCTTTGGCTTCTTTAAACAGTACACTACCCTCCCGAGTTTCGCGCTTGCTTTCTTCCGGAGGCATAGCGCGAAACTCGCAGATCGCGAAACTCGGGTATTATAAACCCTGTAAAAATGCTTATTTAGTCCGTTTTTTTTTTTTTTTTTTTTTTTTTTTTTTGGTGTGTGTGTGTGTGCCTACAGCGCCGTTAGGCAGTGACCTCCAGGGGTGGGATGGTAGGCCCTGGAGGTTAACTTGAGGGCTGTGTACCTACCGTATTTTACAGCTTAGAAGACTCACTTTTTCACCAAAAAAATATCCTGAAAATGCCCCAAGCCCCTGTCCACCCAGCAGTGAATGGATACTGGGTGTTAGCCTAGGGTTTGTGACCCGCTTCCCGGGGTGGTGGCTTCGGCCAACACTACGTAGAGAAGAGGAAGGAGAGGAGCTTGAGATTGAGCTTGAGTTGGGAGTCACCCAGCGGATGCTGCTTTGGTCTGAGTGAGTGAGCTTGACACATATCTTGTCAGCTGATGGTTGTGTGACAGTGTTATACGACAATAACACTGTCACAATGCCTTCCTCTCTTCTCTCCTGTCTCCTCCAGTACCTCCAGAAACCACAGTACCACACATGTCATGGTTAATCCCTTATAAAGGAGTATTTTGTGGTAAATTGTAAGGTAAGGTGCTACTTATTTCGAGGTGTTACCTATCTTATGCGACACCGGCTGTTCCTGTAGAGAAAAACACAAACAAATGGAAAAAAACAAAGCAAAACTACATACAGCTATACATACTAAGCCTATTATTATACTATACTAAGCAGGAAGGAAGGAAGATGTGTCCCGTACGTCTCTTATGGGAGGCGGTAGCAGAGTGGGTAGCGTCAAGATATATGTCAAGCTCGAGCACGAGCTTGACAGACGACCTACAAAGTGATACTAAGCAGAAAAGGTCACAAGAAGAAGAAAAAGTCTCCGAGTGGCGTTCTCGGTGATCCGAGTTCGATCCTTGATGAGGGCTGTAAAATCCACTTAAAATCTTTCTCTGCACTGTTGAGTGGCCTAAGAACACCCACATGCTGCCCATTAGCTCTACCTTGGATTGCGAGTGCATCGGAGGATACAGGGGGCGGCATGAGCCTCTAATCACAGGCGTCACTATAGAAATTTTGTCTGCGCCACCACGGGCGAGGGCCAACCATCACAGCCCTCAAATTAATCTCCAGGGCCTACCATCCCACTCCTGGAGGTCACTGCCTAACGGCGCTGTAGGCACACCCACACACCAAAAAAAAAAAAAAAAAAAAAAAAAAAGCAAAACTCGGGGATATAATGCGCGAAAGTCGGGATGATAAGAATTTAGGACTCAGCGCGAAACTCGAGGATCGCGAAACTCGCATAGCGTGAAACTCGGGAGGGTAATGTACATTCAAACTGGCTCTTTCTTCCTCATTCATATCTTTTCTTATCCATATTTTCTTATATTCTTCTGTCTTTGCCAGTTTCCATGCCTTAGACAATATATCTAGTGCTGTATTTTGTGACCTAAACTTAACTTTCAAGGGGCGGGCCCCTCCCTCTTCATATTTTCCTAACCTATGTATCTCTTCTATTTCTTCTTCTACCTCTGTATTTTCTTCTACTACTTTAAATATTTCTTTTGACACTTTCTTTTCTTCCTCTTCTCTCAAGTTTTTCTTGGGCAGCACTTTTTCCTTCAAACCAAAAATGATGACATATTTCTTTTTGTCTACCGTATCTCTTACTAAATTTTCCTTTTGTTTGATTACTTTTACTACATTTTTGGTCAGATTTTTCTTTTCATTTTCTTGATCTTCAATTATTTGTTGTAAGTTCTCCTGGTCTTTTTCTTTTTCTATCTTCCATGTTTTTCTTTCATCTTTCATTTCCTCTTGTGTCATTTTCCATTTCTTGTGTACAGAATACATTTCAGCATGCATTTGCTCAACCTTTTCATCGTCTTGTTTACCGTTAACCTCATCCACTCTATTTTTCAAAATTGTATTATCTTTCTCCAGGACGAATACTCTTTTTTCCATCTTATCTAATTTGTCCATTAGATCGTGTACCACATTTTCCAGCGTTATGACTCTTCTTTGGTTCATTTTCAACCCTAATATGTCCTTTTCATTGGTTTCAAAACCATCAAATGCTGTTTTGGCGGGACTTTCCATTGTTTACGTGTTTCACTTTCTATTTTTTTTTCACTTTTTTTAGGCTAATCCTATGGAGACGGGACAATTTAACTTCATAGCTCTTACCTGCAGATACTCAAGGTCTTTTGTGGTCATCTGCATCCTTGTTTGGCCACAGCAGCCAGTCACAATGGCCAGTTGTGTTGGGAGCCCTCTGAGCGCATCTGTACCACAGCCAATCAGCTGATCGTGTGTGTGTGTGTGTTTGCAGGACAGGCGTGGGGCTGGGGTGAGACAGGCGTGGGACTGGGGTGAGACAAGCGTGGGGCTAGGGTGAGGCAGGCTACGGTGGTGGTAGGTGGTCTACCCAGAGGCACTTTGACCAGTGACCAACGACAGCAACAGCACGATTGGAGTTTGCACTCACATTGCTGTTTAAAATATACTACTACTACAAACATCAATACGTGGGTCCGAAGGGCCCACAAGCACTTGTCTATTTCTAAAGCTGAACTCTTCACTGAAACCTTTGCTGAAAATTCCACTCTGGTTGATGAAGGGCTTGTTCCTCCTTCTCCTCCACCCTCTGACTATATTATGCCTGTTATTAAGATCCTTCGTAATTATGTTTTCTTTGCCCTTTCTGGCCTAGATCCTCGGAAGGCTTACGGTCCTGACGGAGTCCCTCCTATTGTTCTCAAAAACTGTGCTTCTGTGCTTGCACCCTGCCTGGTCAAACTTTTCTGTCTCTGTCTATCTACTTCCACCTTTCCTTCTTGCTGGAAGTTTGCTCACATCCAACCTGTTCCTAAGAAAGGTGACCGTTCTAATCCTTCAAACTACCGTCCTATAGCTTTGACTTCCTGCCTTTCTAAAGTTTTTGAATCTATACTTAATAAGAAGATTCCTAAGCATCTATCTGCTCACAATCTTCTATCTGATCGTCAGTACGGTTTCCGTAAAGGGCGATCTACTGGCGATCTTCTAGCTTTCCTAACTGAATCTTGGTCATCCTCTATAAGCAGGTTTTTTGTTGCTTTTTTTGTTTGTTTGCCCTTGGCCAGTCCTTTTAAGGGACGCCACCTGATTTCTTGAACCAAATCATAAATATTAACTCAGTTTTAATAAAACTTTTACTGGACATGACCCTTATCATGGCTGATCTTCATACTAGAAATATATACCAATGTGATGTCGATTTTTATAGCCTAATGAGAATGGAGAAGAAAAAAAATAACATAAGAATGCATCATTTTCAGTATGCAACATTAACTTACTACTGAATATTAATGATAACTATTCATGTAGGCAAAGTAAGGATCGGCACTCATTAAAATCTAAACAGATGTGTTAAGGACAGTAGGTATAATACGTACAGCCAACATTTGGGTCAGCTTAGCGTGGAGCCCTTGTTCTTAAGATTTTCCCTATTCATTATAATGCCATGACATTTTGTCTATGAACTCTTACTAAGATCAAAACTATGCATTAATTACTATGTTCATAATATGTTTTATATGTGTGTTTCTCATGATCTTGAGAAAAAAATCACATGACGAAAATGCCATGGATAAAAATAAATTATTTATTTATGTCCTAGAAAAAAAAAATCTTCAATGGAAGTTATAGAGCATTTACCACTGAAGAAAATGAGCCCAGAATGACTAAAGTAGGACAGAACATAAAGAAGTTATAACAGATTAAAATTAAATTACTTACATTGTGAGAAAACTGCTTCCGAAGTTGGGCGATCAAAACATTGTGAATCTCAGTGGTCTCCTGGGCTGCAGAAAGTGTCCGTCTTCTGTCGCTTGTTTCTCATTTTCTTTTTCTTGGGTAGATTCATTGACACATCCTTCATCTCCAAGTATTTGTGAAGAATATCGGTGTAGGGAACACCAAATAGCTCAAGGAGATTGCTGGACACATATCCCACATTATACAGGGAGGTCCCGTTATACGAGCATTCGGTATATGAGAATCCGATGATACGAGATGTGTAAATTAGGGTCTATTTTCAATATACGAGATCAAAAATCCAATGATAGGACATTCAAACTGGGGTGAGTAAAACTATCAAGTTCAAAATGCGCGCCCAACCACTCCCGGGCTAGACAAAGGGGGATTTGGTTGACCCCAGTGAGGTCACCCCTAGCAAGCCGTGACCTGAAGGGTAATTAAGCATATGGCACAGCCTGACATTTAGGAGTAATTAGCAGGTGTGCGGCCCTAACCTTGGGACCGCAGTCAGGTCACCCCTAGCAAGGCGTGACCTGAAGGGTAATTAAGCATATGGCGCAGCCTGACCTTTAGGGGTAATTAGCAGGTGTGGGTTCCAAACCTTGGGATCGCTACACTACCCTCTCTTGTATCACGCGGCGTCCCCTACATTACAACGTCTTTTTTGCTTGTTATGCATGTTTTATGTTTAATTAATGTGCACTGTTGTGCAGTTATGTTATTTTGTGTGCTATTTTCTCTTTCAGAATGCTTTTTCTACAGAATAGGTAGTACAGTGTGGGTAATATAGATGCTGTGTGTTTGTTGTGTTTGCTATAGTTTATTTTAGATTGAAAAAAAAAAAAAAAAAAAAAAAAAAAATTATTGATGGGGTCCTGGAACCAAACCTATATTTTACCATTAGTTATGTGTTTCGTTATACGAGATTTCGCTTTACGAGTATGCCAGGTGGAACCTAACTGCTCGTATCTTCGGGACCTCCCTGTAGTCATTAGTCGCCTGGGTGGCAGTAAAGTCTAATCTTTTCTTAGTGGCAATGGTATGTTTGGGGCAGTACCTCCATATACCACTAAGAAAGGACTCATTGGTGCTTTGGGCAGGGCCACGCCAGCATCTTTTCATAATTTCTTCACTATTTAGTCTTTAAACCTTCTTCACTAGTTCAAGCTGTTCATCCGGTAATGTAAAATGTACTTTCATTGTTGTGTGGCTTGGAGGTTGTTCTGCATTTGCTAATGTTCATTGATGAAAGCACCAAGAATCCCTTGATTTAGGACACAAGTCATGTTTGGGATTAGTGTCTGTTGATGAACAGTGATAAAATGATGACATCACCTCATCCTTCATTTCTTCGGGTGTTGTGTTCACTTTTTTTTTATAGATAACCCAAAGTAGAATTGCAGTTGTTCTATTACTTTCCCTGTCAGTTTATTCTTTCCACCTAAGATGTTCTTTTTCTTTGTTGATTTATCTTCTTCCACTTCAATCACTGTTTGTTTGCACAAGTTTCTAAGTTCTGTGCCGAGTCTTTTTGCAACACTATTTACGGATTCCAATTTTTGTATTTGCTTTCCTCCATAAACACAAGATTCTTTTACAGCATTGTACGCTGCACTGTCTCCATCCCCTACAAAGTACATGTATCGCATATTGTGCTGTAAGGACCTCTTCCAGCATTCCAGAGCCTCAGCTGCCTCCATGCCTCCAGACACAATTCAAAATTATATTATTATACTGACATGTGAAAATCAAACACAGTATGAATAATTATACATAATTATTATCACCCAGGACAATTACTCTTTAAAGATTAGACAGTAACAAATTGTACAAGAGCTCTCACGAGTATGTTCCAGGGTCTGTGTTGTATGCCACCTGTAAGCCAAGCTCTTGGACTTTACGATAAAGCGACTGAAAAAAACGGAGAAGTAAATCCAGTTAAAATAGCAGTTAAAATACCGTATTTTGGTCATTTATCATGATTAAAGTTTTAAATATGAAATGATTCTTAAGCAAAGTCAAGATACAGTAACAATGATAAATCTGAAAGTGCTTGCAACTTTAAACATACTGATCATATGATATATTCTTCTAGAATCTAAAAGTGCTTGCAACTTTAAACATACTGATCATGGGATATATTGTTCATCACTGTATAAGTTGTAAATTCCCAACTATGATTACCGAAAGCTGTTGACTCACCTGTGTGAAGTGGAATAGGCACCCTCGGATTTCGACCTGTGGCATTATAGCACGAACCGCTTGCCACGCCGCCGCCTCAAAGTCGACGACTATCCGTCTGACCGCATGCAGGCCATCGATGAGCTCGAGCACGTGGGTGATAACGGCGCGATAGTCCGCCGCATCCCGTCCGGACATCAAAATAAAAACAAGTGGTATTTGTTTTTTCGCCGTTCTAGATTTGATGAAAGCGTGTATCAAGAAGAGTTGCTTGAATGGATTTTTGACAACCTTGAAAGTTCCATCCATGTACCAGGTATGAGCTCTTTTCAGCAACGACAACATGGCAGGTGTCGCCATAATGAGGTGGCGATGCTGCCCGACCGACACATCCCGTTGCAGAAAGTGGTCTGGCACGTGCTCGGGGTCGACGACAAACTGGAGGTTTTCTGGATTCCGTGGCCGCGTCTTCCGCCGTTTGTTGTTGGCCTGCTCGGCTAGGCTGACTGGACAGGGTAGTGTCGGGTGGAGAGCGAGAGTTCCGGGTGCGACTTTCTCCAGAAGTACTTCCTCAACGATCTCCGCCGCGGATTCAAACACCCTTTTACGTGCGCGGTCTTTAATTTCTTTCCGAATCTGAGCTACCTCGACTCGGCCTGCGATTTAAGAAGTTTGTATCTATAGATATTTTTATTTATTTATTTATCTATTCAAACCTCCTATAGGAGAGATACAAAATACAATATATATAAAACAGTATACAAACACGTCAATATGAACGTAAAAGCATATTCAGCATATTAGTATTATGACTAGATTGATATTGGAAAAGTTGACGAACACTGTCAACAAGACCATCTTCATATGGAAATTTTAAAATATTGTTGGTCGCTGATTTAGCATATACATCATTATAGAAACAAGAGACTTAGGAAAAACGTTAAAACCCAAAAGTGATCGACTATATAAATATGATTTATAAATAATAGCAAATGTATTATATTTATGTACACCTATGAAATCTGAAATAGCGCTTTTCTTACCTGACTGGGCGTTGCATACGTGCTGCTGGCTGCCGCGAATATACTCGCCGTCTCTTTCCAGTACCGTGACTTTGCATGTCGTTGTCTTGCATCGTACCGTGCAGCGCCAATATGTTGCAGCCCTCCTCTTGTCTACCTTCCTGGCGTACTGGTAGCCCAGGCTGTCGGTTAAAATGTCATGTGAAGGGAAAGACAAAACATGATAATGATTATATGATGCAGTACATTTTACATAGACGCAGAAATTTATGGTAATTTATTATATAACAAATAACTTTAACATGTTTACAACTATTTATAATTTTTATGCTTATATGTTTATACTCAATATGTTTTAATTTGTGTTAAAATGTTTCTATTTCTCGAATATATTTACAAAATGATATTGTATATTGTTTGCATTTTATGTATGATTTAGCACAATTATAATGTCATTGTATACAGGTTGAAGTTCCCAAACTCGGCATCCCAAGACTCGGCAACACCCAAAACTCGGCTATGGTTCCGGATTTTTCAAAACACGGCAGAACACCCAAAACCCGGCACGTAGTTGCCGAGTCGGCCGCTAGGTGCCACCACACTAGGCAGCTTGGTTGCTCCCGCCGATTTGTTTGTTATTATTGTTCAGTGGTGTTGTGACTGTAGAGTTGTGTACACTGTTATTTTGTGTACTTCTACAGGTCTGTTATTGGTATTATGGCTCCCAAACGTCCAGGAACACCTACTGGTGGAAGTGAAAAGAATAGGAAGAACAATGTGTTAACTATTTCTGAGAAAATTGCTTTTTTTCCCCTTAATATATCTACGTTCTAAAAGTCGGAAAATTCCATTACTCGGCTCGGCGCTGGTCCCGAGGTTGCAGAGTTTGGGAACTTCAACCTGTAATACACAGAATAATCAAACTGAAATAAGTAAAATTTACAAATTTTATCCATATTTACCTGTCCTTTACTGGAACCTCCCACAACAAGCTGGTACATTGTTGGTCCCACCGGTTGAGGTACGGCGACTATCACTGGTATCGGATCGTCCATTTGCGATTCATCGTGCTCGTCCGGCTCCGCAAAATCACCGAGGTCGGACGCGTTCGGGACCTGAAGGGACACATCTGGACCACCGAGGTCGGAAGCGTTCGGGTCCTGAACGGACACATCTTGATCAGGAGTTGCTTGTGCCTGTATCTGTTGGTCAACACAGTTTTGACAGGCCCACTCAATCTCTCCATTCTGTACAGCACGACGATAATCGGCCTGTGTAAGGCCAGTGCCGCAGTGCGGTGTTGCCACCGGTCACATCCATCGCACTGGATCCCCTGCTGGCGTGCGCGTACCAGACGGTCGCAAGCGATGCACTCATGCACCATGACTTAACTTGTAGAGCGAATCGGACAATGTAGAGTATGATTTGCAGTGGTTTGAAGCTATCAGTCAAGGACACAGAAAGATATGATCTTTGGTTCTGTGGGATGCCGCTTTTTATAGCGAACGGCATTGCAAGAACGAAGTGTAGTCGAACATAATCGACTCGCTATCGAGTCGATTATGGAGCAAATCAACTATGCCAACTATAGCTTCCATCACAAGGCTACCGTATGCAAGTAGATTAGCAAGCAAGTCACCTGCAAGTATACAAGGTCAAATACATTTAAGAATTAATCAAAGACCCAAATAAATTGTATCAAATTAATTTATATGTTATGTTGAATTAATAACATGTGATATAAACGATAAAAAACTACGATCGACAATCAAACAGTCAAGGCTGTCACCTTCATTTAATATTCTTCAATTGCAATTAGCACGTCCGACAGGACGGGCCGGACGAAAACGGGAAGCCAAAATGTCGGACGTGCTAATTACATTGTTTATATATGCGGCCGTTCCCTGTCTGCGGCCGTTCCCTATGTACGGCCTATCAAACCTACTACAGGAAGTCAGGAGCCACCACGTTGTTGTTGTTGTTGAAGGGCAATGATGTCGAAATCGACGATATTCGCCCTGGTGTACAGCCGTGAAGTAATCACAGTCTCGAGAGTTGATTAGTCTTCCTCAGGAAGGCACAGGTGAGGCGGATGACGGTGGGGCGTCGTGAGAGCCACCACGTGTGTGTACTGGCAGCGTTTGTTGTTGTTGGGGGTTTGATGGGGCCGTGCAGGCTGTACTGGCAGTGTTGTTTACCTCCTCTCCACGGTGACAGCGAGCCGAACACATGACAAAAACAGCTGCTCGACATGTCAGTGTTGCCATCATATGACTATAACACTATTTTTGGAGAGAAAATATATAATGAATAAATAACCAAGAGGCCTATGATAAAGCATATCACCGCAGCATAGAATGTAAGCAAACCAGCCACGAGGGTTGCGTGGACCCTGGGTAATAATGAGTTTAAATGCCTGAATGTGAATATTCGAGTAGGGAAAGGGTTGTCCATAATGTTGGTGATTCATATACGGCGGGAAACTCAATTTAGATTTTTTCAAGATATTCTATTGAAAGCTGCTGGAAGTGTTGTTTGCAGGCTAACATTATTGTGGTGCCAGGCCCTACCGCAGATAACACTAAAGTCGCCAGGACAGCGGGTTTTTTTTTTTATTTACAGACTTCTGGTGGCGTTAATTAATACTTACATTTCTACATTCATGATTTCAGGAAAGTTAGAAGGGGCTATCTGGAGAGTCTGTGTCATTTTGTGTTTTCATCTGTGTCATAGTATGGCTATTAATAAACAAATTACAAAAATAAAACCTAGTGGCGACATTGGTAACGGAGCTACACTAATGTCGCCAGCTAGTGTTTACTTATTGAGTGTCCTCCCGCCGTCGTCGCCGCGCAAAAAAAAAACGGAGCTGCGAAATTTGAAACCGTATATAGTACTTGCAGATACAAAGCATAAAACAACGCTGAAACAGGGTAGATTATACAGTCATGATATAAACTACTGTGTATCATCTTCAGTGGCACATAAAAATCAGTATTGATGCTATAATTCGTAATATTTGGCGGCTGGCGACATTATTGCAGGTGGCGACTAAAGTGTTATCTACGGTACGGTACTAATAAGCAAAGGTGGGCGCGCCGCTGAATTTTGGTACTTGCGCCCGCGCCCCTGCGCCGGCGGCGATGCCCACCTACGCCCGTGCCGCTGCGCTCGCTGCGAATTTGGTCACTCATTAAGAAAACGCGAGTATGCCCAATTGGGCGGCCGCCAAATTAAAAAATGTGGGCTAATTTTTCGGCCGGTAAAATCTGGCAACTCTACTTTACCTGAGAATGACCCAGGGGTCACACATAGGCTCAGTGACCCAGTGACCAGTATGGAAAGTGAAGTTGCTGACAGGTCTCTCCCTATCGCGGGCAGAGAGATTAGAGAGGAAGACCCTTGTGGCCTGTTTTCTGTGAACGAGCTGTACCATGGATTCCATAAACCTCAACGCTCTTCATCTTGCAAGTACAATCATAGAATAACCACAAGACTTTAGCAAACAAAAGTATTTTTTGCGGTTGCACATATATGGCGAATACATTGATACACATTCAAGTTTGTTTAGCGACTATAAGAATTCTGGCAAAAGTCCCGCTTACACAGAGAGTATTGTCACACAGGTATCCGCAGTTTACGGGTTAAGGTGCGCCGCCGGCGCAGCGGCGCAATTTGCGGCGCACCTGCCCACGACTGCTAATAAGTATGGATGAATAGACGATAATACCCAGCTGGCCACTGGATGGGGTGGTTATAGACTTATAGGTTACACAGCTGTAGTAGCCCAAGACTGCAGGATACCTTTATACCTTTGAAGTATTTCTTCAGTTATCGACGCAGCTGAGAGGGATCTCCACTGCTACCAGACAGCATTCTCTCCTCCTTGATCCAGTGCAGGAGACTGTTTGAGTTGGAGCTGGTGTATCCTGGTGTTGGCGGTTGGTCTGGTATATTGGCCAGCCAGGCATCCAAGTTGTACTTGAAGGTGTTGAGTGAGACACCACTCATGTTTCTGTTTTGTCGGGATGCAGTTAAAGAATCTTGTACCACTGAAGGTGAAGCTGTGGTGTGTCAGAGTTCTAACTCTATGAGATGCTCCTGGTGTGGTGCACACGTAGCACAGCCTTCCTCTCCTGGGGTGCACTGTTTCTTGCACATTTGTGTTTGGTATCCTGTTTTCCAAAATCTTCCAAACATAAATGACGACGTATCTTTCTCTGCATCTCTGAAGCGAAAACAGGTGCAGTTTCCTAGAGTTTCTCCCAGTAATTGAGGTGTTCAACTCCGTGGATCTTGTTTGTGAGAGTTCTTTGGAGAGCTTCTAGTGCAGTAATTTCTGATATTTTATGTGGTGACCACTGACAGTATTATTCTAGGATGATCCTTTTGAACTTAGGGAGTCAAATGATGAGACAGACGAGCAGTTGGGGAGGCTGTAGCAGTGGTTAGCGTCTCCGAGTGGCGTTCTGGGTGACCCGAGTCCGATCACCGATGAGAACCACAATACACAAAAAAATCTTTCTGCGCCGTTGAGTGGCCTAAGAACGCCCACATACTCTACTTTCGATTGGGAGTGCATCGGAGGACACAGGGGTCGGCATTAGCCTCTTATCACAGGTGTCACTATAAAAATCCTGCCTGCGCCAACACGAGCGAGGGCCACCCATTACAGCCCTCAAGTGAACCTCCAGGGCCTACCATCCCAGCCATGGAGGTCACTCCCTACAGGCGCTATAGGCACAAATGTAAAAAAAAAATTGATGACCGACAGTGTGATAATTCTGATGATATTACTGTGGTAGTGTACATTGATGCACAGTGTTATATTTCTGGACTTGGCTAGCTGTATTAATACCAGCTAAGTACACAGAGAGCTTGATAGCAATTAAGGTAACCTTCTTTATATATATACAGTAATATACCAATCACTAACGGAATATATGGCATATATTGTATGTACCAATGACTATTATAGGTAGCTACAAGGTATATGCAAATGTCAATGTTGCTTATGAAATCAAAATAGTTCCCTACATAACTATGGTATTCCTTATTATCACATAGTTTCATTGTGTATTTAAACAAATTTGCTTTCTTGTAAGGTTGTGGGTTTATCATTACAAGGGGGCAGACTCCCTACTCAGCACCACCTCGCCCCTTTAAAAAGTCTCCTCCTACGATGTGTAGGGCAGACGCAGACACAAATTCTACACTCCGTGTCTCAGGCTGGCTATACAATTAACCATCCAGCATTTGGGAGAGGACCATATGTATGAAAAAAAATGTAAATAAAAAAACTAGACTAATCTATAGAGACCAGATTTGTGGCCCCAGCTTTGCTCTAGGAAGTCTCTCAGTGATCACGCCCATTTCATTATACCGGTCACCTGTCATACAGTATGGTTAAAAATCAAGGTAACTACAGTACAACTACACTGTCGCATCACAAAGGTTATTACAACAGAATATGTGCCACACACATGGAGGAAAATATATATATATATATATATATATATATTATATATATATATATATATATATATATATATATATATATATATATATATATATATATATATATATATATATATATATATATATATATATATATATATATATATGTACATCTACTAGAGTTAGCCAGGTAAGGCAATCAGTGACTTCTGGTCTGGGTCCAGGGACTAAGTTTGGTGGAGGAAAACTTGCATAACAGTGGCTGATAAAAATAATTCAGTCATATTATGTCTCACTGTAACATGAGCAACAAAAACAAATTGCTGAAAAAAAGTTGCTGACATTGAAACTTAAGTTCACTATTAATGAGAATACGTGACACAGCAGTGTTGAAAAATACATGTCAGTTCTTTGTATCAGCTAAAGTTGGCAAGTAAACTGTGGGTTGTGAAAAACAATATCGCCCTCCCAGCATCCTAATACATAATTCCATTATAGTACAGTTCTGGGTTATAAAACAGTGGTTAAAAGTGGAATAGACAAAACTGCATCAATATAATGTAGTTGAATATGTGGGAAGACCTACAGTGAGGAACACGTGGTTGGGTGAGACAAGAGACAGGATGAAGGAGAGGGAGGAGCGGAGGAGCGGCGGCGGGGGTAACACAAAGCCTAACAGATAGCCAGGTGATTAAGGTGTTCCTGTTGGAGAATATGTGAGATATTACAAGTCGTCTACGCTGTATATTTGTTATCCAGGCCTAAAAATAGCTGGAGAGAGAGTCTTTTTCACACATCCATGAACATGGTGTCTATAACTGCAAAGAATTACTCTGAATATATTCATACATAGATCATACAGAGCATAAAGAAATGGAGTTGATATGCTGCCCAAAGTTGGTAGATTTATAAATTGTGTAGATTGATTAAGATTCATTCAACTATTTTTTCCCATGCTACTGGTCCTCTGCCAATCAAGTAAGGTGATACATAACATTAAACAAACCTCCACTTCCTGCTTGCACGAGGAATGACTATCATGGGAAAGGATCCTAACTGTGTGTAAAAGCTCAGGTTTGTAATTTTCTTGAAAGGTTTTTGAAGATTTTCTTCCCGTTATGTACTAGTTATGTACTAGTGCCCCACTTGTTTGGGGGAAGGTCTGATGTGTAAAAGAAAGAAAAATAATGAATGTTATGAATTCTCAAAGTATTCCATCAATTTGTTCTTCTCCACACATAGAAGTGACACTGAGAGAATATTCTATCCTAAGTATATCAATGGATCGAAGCTAAAGACCCTTTATTTCATCCCTTTTTGTGACCTTAACACCATACACGATATATGGAGCCATGCTTGTACTAGTTCACACAGCCTGTCTTAAAGGGTGCTTCTGTGACTTACTATTTATAATTGCTTTCTTCCATTCTCCCAGTTTTACGAAGGAAAAGGAGATAAAAAAATCAGTTGTAATTAAGGAAAATTAATATGCCAAGGTCTTGCAACTGTGTAACTAAAAGGCAGAAAGGTGGTAGATAACAGACAACAGAATGACTGAGGTAGAGGGAGGGTCACTGTGGAAGAAGGATTGTGTGTTTCAGATTTCTAATATAAGAATAATTAAGAAAATGTTGTCGGTCTCTGAAAGTAGATCATTGTTATTGTTATATTAACTAAATAAATTATTTGAACTACAGCAAGTCAGTACTGGTCATAAAACTACTAGAGGACAAACTGAAAAATAGTGTTCTGTACTTTGCATCTATTTTACCATTTAACTGTAAATTAACATAGCTATGTACAGTTTTGCACAAGGTAGGCATTCAACACCATAGCCTCATAATTATATAAATACAAATACTGTGTTTCCATTCATATTTCAATATTTTGCTCTTATAGCTACTCTATCTGTGATGGGCATAGCTTGGAGCCTCAAGGTATCAGATGTAAACTAATCCATCAAATAACAGAAACACAACTTATAAGACAATAGCTAGCAAAGGTCTAATAAAAACATTAAACCCAATTTACAGGAACTACCACGTGTAGGTCTCGCGGTCTCTTGTAGCTTCCTTATTTTCTTATGTTCTTATGTCCTTATGTTCGATCTCTTCAGCTTCTCTGTGGTTGTCAGGTGGTGGGTTTCTTACATCACTATACATTTCACATAGACTCTGCATCTTATGACCCTTTCCATTTTATATAAAACTTAAATTGCTGCAAATTAATTGTTCATCCATACACTAGGCACTTCTATTCCAACTCATCATTATAATCCTCCACCCACTCCACCTCCACCTCCTCCGAGTCCTGTGAGTCCTGAGTGTTTAGGTTCCCGGGATAGCTGAGCAAGGTAGCTTCCATGTTCTTCTTACGTGCCTCTTTCTTCTGCATTTGTTTGTACTGGCTGGCCCACTGCTGGATGTCCCGCTTCCTGTTGACGCTGTTGGCATTCATGGTCTGCTGAAGGTGGTGGTCTTGGAGGCTGTCCACAGAACCTGCCTCAGCCTGCCTCCTATGCTCTGCTCTGGCTCTTTTCATGCTGAGTTGGACCTGTGGATGTCAAAGATCACATGGATTACTGCACACAACTAAGAACATAAGAAAATAAGGAAGCTACAAGAGGCCGCGAGACCCACACGTGGTAGTTCCTGTTACTGAGAGGGAGAGGGAGGAAGACAGCAGCAGAAGGAATGCACAGGAAAGCCACAGACAACAGCCTTGGTGATGCCCTAAGCCAACACTAGCGCCAGGGTGGGTGAGGGTGGCCCCAGGATCCGGCACGAGCCCCTCTCAACTAAGACATTTTGGAGGTCACATGGATTACTGCACACAACTAAGAAATGTTGGAGATCACAAGGCTTACTGCACACAACTAAGAAATGTTGGAGATCACAAGGCTTACTGCACACAACTAAGAAATGTTGGAGATCACAAGGATTACTGCACACAACTAAGAAATGTTGGAGATCACAAGGATTACTGCACACAACTAAGAAATGTTGGAGATCACAAGGATTACTGCATACTTACAGCAAGAAATGTTGGATTTGGTTAATACTTCTATGGGTGAAAGGCCCAGCAATGCCGGAAAGATGTTGGTATTCATTCATCCCTGAATCATAAGGATTCGGAATGAATGTCTAATAGCCAATATGCTGCACGGGCAGAGGGCTGTCAATCTTTATCCTGGGAAATTCCTCCCATTGAAGAAGCAAACATTCAGATACTTTTGCTTCAATATGTTCTCTAACTTAACTATTTAAGACTACTGTTTTCCACTTTCTTCATGTATCCTTCATAGATTACACTTTGCGAGCAAATGACACAGCAAATCATGATCACTGATTGCATGATTACGTAAGAAATGCACATAAATCAACAGAAATAAATTACAAATTACACAAATTATATAAATATACATATTGCACACACACAAAAGGAGAAAAGGTGTAATTGCTATGTTAATGTTAGACAGAAATACTCTTACCCACATCTACTGAAGGTGTCTTGGTACTTTACTTAGTGAAGGTGAAGGGCATGAGGAGGAAGGGGATGGAAAGGGCAGACAGCATGTAAGGTAAAACAAAAAAGAAAAAACAGGCAGACAGAGACAGGCAAAAAGAAAGACAGTCAACATAATCAGACAGACAAACAGACAAAAAGAAAAAAAACAGGCAGACAGAGGCAGACAAACAGATGAAAAGGGCAGAAAGCATTCAAGGGAAATAATAATAAAAAACAAGAACAAGTCACATCTGCAGGAGACCAGGGAAGAGATGTGGTGGTGCATAAGTTAACGCACCGTGTTGTATATTTTACTTGTGTTCACGCCCAGCACATCATGCCTGATAGCCGGCAGGTTGTCAGGGAGCACAACAGTGGCATCATCCTCAGTGCACGGCTCTGATGCAGCAATCCTCAGGGCCTCCTCAAAGGGGTCCAATGGCACCTCCTTTGTTTCCTGGCCACCCTGCCCCTCTAAGCCTTCAATGGTAGCCTGGAACAAGGTGGATAAGCAGCGTTCATTCTCTATACTAGACAGCCTGCATTTCTAACCATTGAACGTACTTTGCAGTGATAAAAATACAGTAAACCCTTGATTTTGGTGACTTCTGGTTTGGGGAATTTGAAGTTTGTAATGAAAATATAAACACCCAACATTCCAGCTTTAGTAACCAAGCCATCACCACTAGCGATAATTCCCATTGGTTACAATATGTGACTTTGATATTCTTAAAATATTGGAGAAGAAGGGGTGTGCATATTCAGAAGGGAGATCAGTACAGCAAGTGCAAGTGTTTGTAATTGCATGAGGCAGACTTATACAGAATACAGGGATGGGATGGCGGTGTGGAGAGAAAGGAATACCTAGATCATGAGAACTAAGTACACAACAGCAAAGGAAGGATAAACAGATACTTAAAAATGCAAAGCGGATGAATAAAGGATGAGATAAGAGGAAGATGATAGTCAAAGCAATAGGGAATAACCTTAATTCTGATCAAAGCAATGGGAAATAACCTTAACTCTCATCAAAGCAATGGGGAATAACCTTAATTACGATCAAAGCAATGGGGAATAACCTTAATTCTCATCAAAGCAATGGGGAATAACCTTAATTCTGATCAAAGCAATGGGAAATAACCTTAATTCTCATCAAGCAATGGGAATACCTAATTCTGATCAAGCAATGGGGAATAACCTTAATTCTGATCAAAGCAATGGGAAATAACCTTAATTCTCATCAAAGCAATGGGGAATAACCTTAATTCTGATCAAAGCAATGGGGAATAACCTTAATTCTCATCAAAGCAATGGGGAATAACCTTAATTCTGATCAAAGCAATGGGCAATAACCTTAATTCTCATCAAAGCAATGGGGAATAACCTTAATTCATCAAAGCAATGGGCAATAACCTTAATTCTCATCAAAGCAATGGGAATAACCTTAAATTTTCATCAAAGCAATGGGGAATAACCTTAATTCTCATCAAAGCAATGGGGAATAACCTTAATTCTCATCAAAGCAATGGGGAATAACCTTAATTCTCATCAAAGCAATGGGGAATAACCTTAATTCTCATCAAAGCAATGGGGAATAACCTTAATTACGATCAAAGCAATGGGGAATAACCTTAATTCTCATCAAAGCAATGGGGAATAACCTTAATTCTCATCAAAGCAATGGGGAATAACCTTAATTCTCATCAAAGCAATGGGGAATAACCTTAATTCTCATCAAAGCAATGGGGAATAACCTTAATTCTCATCAAAGCAATGGGCAATAACCTTAATTCTCATCAAAGCAATGGGGAATAACCTTAATTCTGATCAAAGCAATGGGCAATAACCTTAATTCTGATCAAAGCAATGGGGAATAACCTTAATTCTCATCAAAGCAATGGGCAATAACCTTAATTCTCATCAAAGCAATGGGCAATAACCTTAATTCTCATCAAAGCAATGGGGAATAACCTTAATTCTGATCAAAGCAATGGGGAATAACATTAATTCTGATCAAAGCAATGGGGAATAACCTTAATTCTCATCAAAGCAATGGGGAATAACCTTAATTCTCATCAAAGCAATGGGGAATAACCTTAATTCTCATCAAAGCAATAGGGAATAACCTTAATTCTCATCAAAGCAATGGGGAATAACCTTAATTCTCATCAAAGCAATGGGGAATAACCTTAATTCTGATCAAAGCAATAGGGAATAACCTTAATTCTCATCAAAGCAATGAGGAATAACCTTAATTCTCATCAAAGCAATGGGGAATAACCTTAATTCTGATCAAAGCAATGGGGAATAACCTTAATTCTCATCAAAGCAATGGGGAATAACCTTAATTCTCATCAAAGCAATGGGGAATAACCTTAATTCTCATCAAAGCAATGGGGAATAACCTTAATTCTCATCAAAGCAATGGGGAATAACCTTAATTACGATCAAAGCAATGGGGAATAACCTTAATTCTCATCAAAGCAATGGGGAATAACCTTAATTCTCATCAAAGCAATGGGGAATAACCTTAATTCTCATCAAAGCAAAGGGGAATAACCTTAATTCTGATCAAAGCAATGGGGAATAACCTTAATTCTCATCAAAGCAATGGGGAATAACCTTAATTCTCATCAAAGCAATGGGGAATAACCTTAATTCTGATCAAAGCAATGGGGAATAACCTTAATTCTGATCAAAGCAATAGGGAATAACCTTAATTCTGATCAAAGCAATGGGGAATAACCTTAATTCTGATCAAAGCAATAGGGATCAACCTTAATCCTGGTGTTCAAGGGCATGGCCAGGGTGGGGAGGCTGGCCTTGAGGCGGTGGGCGGGGTCAGTTGGCTCAAAGTCCTCCCCGTAGTCAGCAATAGTCAGCAGCCTCTCCACCTCCATCAGCTTGTGGTGGCGGTCGTCTGGGGGTGGAGGGAGGGAGGGAGGAGTGGCGGCGGCATGGAGGGTGGCAAGGGGAGGCTATACTCTCTTTGAATAGGTCTTTATCTATTCAGGGATGGTATTTGCAGTGGATGATATGCAATGTATAATACCCGTCAGTTAGAAATATAAAGTTGGTAGTAAATCTATTGTGTGATTTTTAAATGTGTGCTATTTTTACAATCTTCTTCAACACTTCACTCCCTTTTACTTCTTCAAAACCCACTCAACAGCCTCTCTGAAACTTCCATACCCATCCATAACTACTCCTTCCCTTTCATAAGCTCTTCTGTAGCCCCCCCTCCCCCTCTCTCTTTGCCGCACCCCTCACGAAGGTTAGTGGTGGGGAGTAGCCAATGACGCGCAGGTTACTCAATTCCTGCCGCACTGTCTTGGCGTGGCTGTGTAAGAGTTCCGCTAATTCATCATCCTTCTCAGAGCTCCCGGTGGTCATCCAGTACACGTTTATACTCTGCATGTCAGGCTGAACACAGATCTGCAGAAGGAAGGAAGGAAGGAAGAGTTGAGATATAGACAAATAGAACTATGGTCGCCACACGTTAGTTGGCAAAAATTGGGTCCCCCTCACTCCCCCCTTAAGAACGCACGGGATCGGTTGAGGTGTTGGGTGTTGGGGCTTTAGGGCGGAACTTGGAGTAAGGCATTCTCACCCAACACCTCAGCCAATCCCGTGCGTTTGGAAGAAGGGAGTGAAGGGATCTTATTTACGCCAACTTAACGTGCGGCGACTATAGACTGCACTAAATACTACTTTCCCAACCATGTCATTACAGAGTGGAATAAGCTTCCATCCTCTGTAGTGCAGTGTGGCAAAATAAGTTCTTTTAAAAACAAACTTGACCACCATCCCTTGTGATAAAGTTTCTGATAAGCCGCACGATTCAGGATCCATCTGGCTGTTTGTTTATGTTTACCCTAGATTGATCTTGTTTTTACTAAATTTACTCCTACATTTACTATTATTACTATTACCTACTGCATTTACTCTAGATTAAGGACAAATAATCTAGTTTGGATTCTGGGGTCTGTGTTGTATGTTTTTTTTTTTCTCTCTCTCTCTCTCTCTCTCTCTCTCTCTCTCTCTCTCTCTCTCTCTCTCTCTCTCTCTCTCTCTCTCTCTCTCTCTCTCTCTCTCTATCATTACCATTATTAGCGTTTTATTATTTTTTTATTATTATCATTATTATTACAGGTATTGTTATCTCTTTTCTTACTTAAAATGATTAGGTATGTCAATGTATAATTATCAATAGTCCACTTTAGTCCACGAGAGACAACGAAATTATCATAGCATAAAAGGTCCATAAAAGAGCTTCGGCTTAATGGACCGTGGCTTATATGACTGTATGATTGATTATGAACACTATTGTATTACACCAAGCCAAATAAACTATCAAGTATCAAGTAAGTATCTCCCTCCCTCCCTCTCTCCTCCTCTCTCTCTCTCTCTCTCCTCTCTCTCCTCTCTCTCCTCTCTCTCCTCTCTCTCTCTCTCTTCTCTCTCTCTCTCTCTCTCTCTCTCTCTCTCTCTCTCTCTCTCTCACCTCAGACACCTCCAGACCATAACCATAGAGCTCGCTGGCCAATTCTCCCGTTGAGAGAATGTCTGTAATCTTGTCCAGGTACACTTTGTTGAGATTTCGGAGACGGGATGAATGTTTGGGCATCTTTTTCCTCTTCTTATCTCCCTCCACTTTAAATGCTGCTGCGTCGTCCACTCTTGGCAAACCAAAATTCATTTGGTATTTTTTCCTGTTGTAGTGAATGTATGTGTAATGTTTGACATGAATATAACATCTTATAATAAATAGGTAGTATATAAATATGCATTTTGATTTTGTATTATAAATCTTTGAGCTTGCATTTTTCTATATATTCCTTGCTCTCCTCAATTTTTTTTAGTTTATGTAACAATTAACTTTGCTACTTTTAACTTTATTTAACTTTTAACTACTATTTAACTCTATGTAACATTTAACTTGGAAGAAGTTAAAGCAGTACTAAAGTTAGCAGTAGGTTGTCCCTAAAGACATTACAACTTTGTAATCTTGTACATATTGCTTTGACTCTGTAAGACAGTGATATAATTTTGGCTCATTAGGTAAGTTTACACTAAAATGAAAAAAGAACTCATGATTTCTGAAAACGAAAGACTACCATGACTGCTTCATGACAGCATTAGAAGCAGAGATGCATATCATGTAACAAGGTATATGTGCATCATTTTATCTAGTACATATCATACTTTAGATAACTTCTAGGGCGTTTTCATACCCTTCATTGACCACCAACTTAGCTCAAGTGAATCTGTCAGGGTGGCAAGGTTGGTAGAGACGTGAGTTCGCAATGTGCAGCGTCCCTGTGCATTCGGTCAGCGGTTCGAGTCCGCCTAGTTCGTGCTGACGTGGCGGCGCTTTGTATAGTCAATAACCTTGTAGTTGGTACTTGCAAAGTGTCTAGATAGGATGAAAATCTTATCTTAGCTCAAGTGAATCTGATGTAGCAACTCCCATGAAGGAATTATTCAAACATTACAACGCTGCAATAAATTCAACATTTTTGGGGACGGTTTGTTGGATCTCTCCTAAAATGTTGGCTTTTTTAGTACTATATCATGGAAACATACAGCAAATACAAAAAGAGGTTTGGTTAGCATTGCATATACGTATGATAAATAGAAAAGGCTGTATGACTAGTGGCAGAGAAAGGTAATGTTACTGTGGGTATGGCAGTCCAGCTGGGAATACAGTACTTTTGAAAACAGAAAATTAGCTAGAGGTATATTTTATTTTATATATATATATATATATATTTTTTTTTTTTCTACATTTGTGCCTATAGCACCTGTAGGCAGTGACCTCCATGGCTAGGATGGTAGGCCCTTGCCCGTGGTGGCGCCTGTGATTAGAGGCTCATGCCGCCCCCCTGTGTCCTCCGATGTACTCGCAATCGAAAGCAGAGTTAATGGGCAGCATGTGGGCGTTCTTAGGCCACTCAACGGTGCAGAAAGATTTTAAATGGATATTGGTTCTCATCGGGGATCGAACTCGGGTCACCGAGAACGCCACTCGGAGACGCTAACCACTCTGCTACCGCCTCCCCTATGGACACATAGAACTATTGCCATATTTGTACACAATCATCACTGGAATACAGCTGCCTTATTTCTTACCATAGAAAAACTGGGTCTGGTCGCCATCTCTAGCTGCAGCAAAATGGGGTACAGCTGCTGTATCTCTAGCTGCAGCAAAATAGGGTACAGCTGCTGTATCTCTAGCTGCAGCAAAATGGGGTACAGCTGCTGTATCTCTAGCTGCAGCAAAATGGGGTACAGCTGCTGTATCCCTAGCTGCAGCAAAATGGGGTACAGCTGCTGTATCTATAGCTGCAGCAAAATGGGGTACAGCTGCTGTATCTCTAGCTGCAGCAAAATGGGGTACAGCTGCTGTATCCCTAGCTGCAGCAAAATGGGGTACAGCTGCTGTATCCCTAGCTGCAGCAAAATGGGGTACAGCTGCTGTATCTCTAGCTGCAGCAAAATGGGGTACAGCTGCTGTATCTCTAGCTGCAGCAAAATGGGGTACAGCTGCTGTATCTCTAGCTGCAGCAAAAGAGTACAGCTGCTGTATCTCTAGCTGCAGCAAAAAAGAGTACAGCTGCTGTATCTCTAGCTGCAGCAAAATGGGGTACAGCTGCTGTATCTCTAGCTGCAGCAAAATGGGGTACAGCTGCTGTATCTCTAGCTGCAGCAAAATGGGGTACAGCTGCTGTATCTCTAGCTGCAGCAAAATGGGGTACAGCTGCTGTATCTCTAGCTGCAGCAAAATGGGGTACAGCTGCTGTATCTCTAGCTGCAGCAAAAAAGAGTACAGCTGCTGTATCTCTAGCTGCAGCAAAATGGGGAAATACTTTGGAACTCATCCTTCCGGCTTTGACTGAAATGAACTACCGCACTGTATTGTATGCTTATTGTACTTCACATCTGTAAAGGTTCCAGCGTGCGCTCAGCCTTGGCTAACCCACACGGCCGCTATGAAATATGAGGTGCCTCAAAAAATTCTAAGTCCAGTTAGGTTAGGTTAGGTTAGGTTAGGTATACTTTGTGGTTAAGGTTAGGTTAGGTTAGGTTAGGTATACTTTGTGGTTAAGGTTAGGTTAGGTTAGGTTCGGTATACTTTGTGGTTAAGGTTAGGTTAGGTTAGGTATACTTTGTGGTTAAGGTTAGGTTAGGTTCGGTTAGGTATACTTTGTGGTTAAGGTTAGGTTAGGTTAGGTATACTTTGTGGTTAAGGTTAGGTTAGGTATACTTTGTGGTTAAGGTTAGGTTAGGTTAGGTATACTTTGTGGTTAAGGTTAGGTTAGGTTCGGTTAGGTATACTTTGTGGTTAAGGTTAGGTTAGGTTAGGTATACTTTGTGGTTAAGGTTAGGTTAGGTTAGATTTTTACATATAGTGACTTTGATGATTTTTTGGGGAGCCATAAATCACTTATATTTGCTTCCCCCACCCAAAAACCCCGTATTCCCGCCAGTTCCCCAGGCTTGTTGGCTATAGGGGGAAGAACAAAAAGATAGGGGTGAAGGACTTCTTCCAAAGTTTTACCCAAAATGGGGTACAGCTGCTGTATCTCTAGCTGCAGCAAAATGGGGTACAGCTGCTGTATCTCTAGCTGCAGCAAAATGGGGTACAGCTGCTGTATCTCTAGCTGCAGCAAAAAAGAGTACAGCTGCTGTATCTCTAGCTGCAGCAAAATGGGGTACAGCTACTGTATCCCTAGCTGCAGCAAAATGGGGTACAGCTGCTGTATCTCTAGCTGCAGCAAAATGGGGTACAGCTGCTGTATCCCTAGCTGCAGCAAAATGGGGTACAGCTACTGTATCCCTAGCTGCAGCAAAATGGGGTACAGCTACTGTATCCCTAGCTGCAGCAAAATGGGGTACAGCTGCTGTATCTCTAGCTGCAGCAAAATGGGGTACAGCTGCTGTATCCCTAGCTGCAGCAAAATGGGGTACAGCTGCTGTATCTCTAGCTGCAGCAAAATGGGGTACAGCTACTGTATCCCTAGCTGCAGCAAAATGGGGTACAGCTGCTGTATCTCTAGCTGCAGCAAAATGGGGCACAGCTGCTGTATCCCTAGCTGCAGCAAAAAAGAGTACAGCTGCTGTATCTCTAGCTGCAGCAAAATGGGGTACAGCTACTGTATCCCTAGCTGCAACGAAAAAGAGTACAGCCGCCGTATCTCTAGCTATGGCATTCAAGGCTACGGATCGGTACCATTATCAATTCTGTTGTTCAATAGGCACATGAGAAACACTAGAAACTGTGCATGTACGTGCTTAAAATGAATAACAACCGTAGAGTATCAAGAAAAAAAGTCAATACGAAAAGGTTAGGTTATTTTGTTATCTTACTTCTAATACTTAAACTCTTGTCACTTTCTCTTCTACATCTAAACATCATTATTACTACCATAAGCATCTTAAGAAGCCTAACACCTCACCTTGGATTAACACCTTCCTGTAGTAACATTCTGCGGACAGCAATGCGGGAGAGTGTCGCCTGGCCAGTGCTAAACCCTCGCCGCCCGCCGCCCATCACGCCCACCCGCAGCAGTGCCTGGAGGTTCATCGCTGCACAATTATGTATCAATAGACAATGTCACAATGGTATCGTCTTCCCCTCCTTGGTTTTCTACACCATTTAGTTCTGCGTCCCTCCCAGGCTGCCACCACTACCTTCCGTATTCCTTGATCTCCTTCTTTACCCTTCCTTCAAAAAGTTCCTTGTACCTTTATCTATTTTCCATGACCTGTGTTGCGTCACTTGTAGGTCACTCTTAAGTCACAACCTGTCAACCACGTGTGTCTTCCATGTGTTATATTCCTCTCTTTTATGTTTTAAAGCGTCAAGTTGCATCCACCGGTGTAGCGGCCACTATGGGAAAATTGTATATTTTTGGCAAACTGGCAACTGTGGTGTTTACATTTTTTGAACCTCGATATAATGAATACATGTAAATATCTTTATGAGGCGTATTTTGTAGTGTCCTTCCGGAGTAAAATTATACTTATTTAAGCTCCGCCCCTGCTTGCCATCACAAAATACGATTGTAGCGCTGCCAAAGCTCTTTCTTGATGTTGCCGAGAGTAAAAGTGTCGTACACTTCATTACCTCTTGCAGAGGCTCAAGGAATATCGTTAAGGTTGACATTATTGAAGGCACAGCAAAGAGTAGTAGCGTGATTGTCTGTATTACACATCGATATCTAATTGTTTTGAGCTCTTAGAATGGCCTAGCATTGTTTTCTAACTCTATAGATGGACTTGATATTAAACTGAAATGTTTAGGGCGCTATGAAACTGTTATTTGAATATCTATTTGCTACACAGCCATTTCACGATGTGCGTCGAGGATGTTTAATGCTTTCATGGACCTGTACGTATGTAGGCTACGTGTACCTACATCTACGTTTCACCAATTATTCTTTGCCTAAACCTAGATGAATGCTGGTTGTGATTCATCCTCCAGTGCATCTCCCCCGTTTAACATCCATGGGCGGGTGTGTGGTGGGCGGGTGTGTGATGGACGTGTGGTGGGTGGGTGTGTGGTGGGCGGATGTATGATGGGCGTGTGGTGGGTGGGTGTGTGGTGGGCGGATGGGCGTGTGGTGGGCGGATGTGTGATGGGCGTGTGGTGGGTGGGTGTGTGGTGGGCGGATGGGTGATGGGCGTGTGGTGGGTGGGTGTGTGGTGGGCGGATGGGTGATGGGCGTGTGGTGGGTGGGTGTGTGATGGGTGTGTGGTGGGCGGGTGGTGGTGGGGCGGGTGGGTGCCTGGTGGTGGTGGGTGTGTGGTGGCCCGTGGGTAGAGACCTCCTTACCGTGTTGGCGCTGAATCAGACTGATGAAATGTTCGTATTCGTGCCCTGCGATAGGTTCTCTAAAAGGCTTTCTTTTTGTGTGATATAACATATATACCAAATTTATACATTTCTATTGCAAATGTAATATCACTCATGAATATATTTAAGTATTTGACTATACTATAGCAATAATACACCAGTTTTGGTGCTAAGCCAGCAAGCATCAACGAAGATTCGGACACATTGAAAAATTCGAGGGATTGGGAAATTTGTTCCCAGACGTCGCTGGAGAATTTTAATATTTGTGACTTCTTACTTGTTAAGAGTCACCTACTCTACTCCTTACTACTCCTTACCTACTATTAATTAAATACAGTATCTTTTGCATGTCGTGCGCATGTAATGAATGTTGAATTGGATGAGAATTAAAGGAAAAGAGAAACATTTACGGGAGGAGTTTTGATAAGATTTTCTCATGCGCGCGATCTGATTGGCCAGGCTCTTGAAACCACCACCCACACCCACGACTGTATAATTTTACAGGAAAAGAGTAAAATAAGTGTATCTGCTCAGTTTTCTATGCACGCAAGAGTAAAAAATAAGTGGGCGGAGCTTAAATAAGTAAAATTTTACTTCCAAGGGCATGGACAAAATACGCCTATTTTAAAATGGACCCTTCTTCTTCTTCTTCTTTCAGGTGGGGAGCTAAACCGCGGTTTTCACCCGGTTCAAAGCCTAATTTCCGGCTGGCTCCCTCAGGGCTTGTATGAGGCCCTAACTCTCTGCTCTTTTTTCCCAAGCCTTTTCTAAAAATACTTTAACCCCTTCGATGATTCTTCTATTTGTATCCTGTACCCTACTCAAACCTAAAAGAAATTCCATTATCCCATCTATGTTCCCCTCTGCCACTCTATCCCACTGATCCACGCCTACCTCCCGTGCTACTATTGCTATAAGCCGCTCTCTTTCCTCATCATACCTTGGACACATTAATACCAGGTGATCTACAGTTTCATCTAGTCTACCCATACACATTTGACATATCTTGCTTCCTTCGTTTGCCCATCTATATGTTCTACTATTGACCTCCAGAGATTTAGTCCTTGCTTTAAATATTAACAACTACTTTCAAAGTAAAGTTAACTTTTAAAGTAACTTTTACTTTCAAATACCGTTTACTCTACTTGAGGTAAGGATTGATTTGACATCTTCAAGCCTCATATAGTTGGGCAGTGATGTTGATTTTTCTATGTGAACAGTATTTTTGATGATACAGCCAATTTAAGTACAGGAAAATTTATACGCTCTAAAACGACTGGCGCCATGTTGTGAAGTCACTAGCGAAGACAACAGAGCAAAACAGCTGTGAAGCGGCCGCTACTATATGTACTACCTACTAATACACCAACTTGCATTACCCCTACTACCGCAAGATGACCAGTAATCCTCCTTCAAGTGATGTAGTAGGTATTCACTGTGTTTGTGAATATGTAAGTTGTAGTTTATAAGGAAAAAGTGGATAGACAGAGATAAGTGGCCCGTGACACCTGACAAGTAATGACTTCTGGGATCGGCATTCCTTATAGGGAGCTTAAATGAACCTGCAATGACATGTAAAGCTAGACAGATAGACGAACTCATAGAGGAACAGGTAGAAATGTATGGCTTTCTTTCCCCACATAAGCAAAACATACACCCTTCGTCACTCTATTCACCACTACAACCTTTACTAACCATACATTTCTACCTGTTCCTCTATGAGTTCGTCTATCTGTCTAGCTGTACATGTCATTGCAGGTTCATTTAAGCTCCCTATAAGGAATGCCGATCCCAGAAGTTATCACTTGGTGTCACGGGCCACTTATCTCTGTCTATCCACTTTTTTCCTTATAAACTACAACTTACATATTCACAAACACAGTGAATACCTACTACATCACTTGAAGGAGGATTACTGGTCATCTTGCAGTAGTAGGGGTAATGCAAGTTAGTAAGGTTAGTTAGGTTATATAGTAAAATAAAACTATAATTTTACAAGATTAGGTTAGCAATTATTTCTTTATGGGGGTCTCGCTATGAGATTATTAGTGAGATAAGGTTAGGTTAGGTTATAGTGAGGTTAGATTAGTAATATTAAACATATTATATTTTTGAGGGGTCCAGGGGGGTCGTTAAGGAGGGGAGGGGGGTGAAGGGGGCATCTCCCCCCACTTTTTAATTACAGTTTAGAGGTATCTGAAGGGATCTGTGAAGGTCTGGAGGAAAAAACACTCTAATAAGGGCGGGAAAGGACTCTAGAATTTTACCTAACTCACTGCGTGTTGTATACTTAACATGAAAAACCCAGCCTGTCTCATCCCTACCTCAAAAGACTTGCATACTGCATGCTACTCCCGCAACTTATCACAGCTCAGCTAAAGCCCCACAGCTACATATCATTTGCAAGTTACTTATCCATGCACAAGTACATAAATGCATGAAAATGGTCTTCACAGCAATAGTATGAATTTTCCTTCATCGAGAAATCACGCCTTGCAGACATCCACCACTGTTTCCTCTTTTTCTTGTCTTTAGGCATAGTTATGAACACATTCTCTGGAGTTTTAATTGTGGTGTTTTTGCACATTAGCACAAAACAAGCATAATATGTTCTTTTTGTCTGGTACATGTTGAATGCATAGATAGGTACTGCGGTCTGCTGAGCCAAACAAGCCGATCAGCTGATCAGGCGAGATCTGAGTCTGCAGTTACTACGTCACAACCAATCACAGCGCGTTCCGCCGTGTTGTGATATTTTGGCCCAAAAAAAGCCATATATTTCATTTATGGTGCATTTCTCAGCAAAAAGAATATGAGTACAGTGTGATATGTAGCCTATATTGCACCCAAAGCTTCATAATACTCCGTGTTTTAGGTGTGAGTAAACGGGTCCTCCCGTTTTGTATTTTTTTCTCTTTTTAATGTAATGTTGAACATAACACTTATGTAATGTATATATCTTAACACATAATGATGCCTCATATAGAGAGTAGAGTTCATATTACCGAGGTCTACTCAAGCAATACGTAGTACTACTCATAATGCACATATATTTTGGTGGAAAACAATGAGTATAAACCAAAGAGTCCGGTATTATGTAGGATGAGAAACAATAAATGTAGTTCCGTGAATCCACAGGTCGTGAATCATCTCATAGAACTGCGTGACCGCCAAACAGCTGATCCGTCACTGTCACGTGAAAAGTTGGAAACTGTAATCGTGGCGCGGACCCTTGATATACATATAAGCGAATCTCATTTCCTATCCTCGAGGTGTCTGTAGGAGCAAGAATAGGAGTGTTATTAGCCATACATCAGTTCGTCTACTACTCAAGAACAAGTGTCGTGCATTAGTTCAGTAGTCGTTATCAAGATCACTGTTATCAGCGGCACGTTCGTTTTTGTGAGAGGGACTGAGGGAGGCTGGGAGTGGCACACAGGAGACATCATGAGGCTGTTACTGTGTGTGGTGGCCTTACTAAGCTGCTTCTGCTGGGCCTCTGCTTCTACACTGAAGAGTCCGGTAAGACAACTATAGTGGTTAGCTCGCCTGGTTAGCCACCCCGAGATACCAGGGACAAGGGAAAAATATGTCCAATATTGAAATACCCTTTATTCTTCCTTAAATAAAATTCTAGAGTCCTTTCCCGCCCTTACCCTTTATTCTTCCTTAAATAAAATTCTAGAGTCCTTTCCCGCCCTTACTAGTGGGCTTTTTTCCTCCAGACCTTCACAGATCCCTTCAGATACCTATAAAACTGAATTATAAAGTGGGGCAGAGATAACAAAAATAGAAAAAAACTTCTAACCTAACCTCAATATTACCTAACCTAACCTGGTAAAATCATAGTTCTTGCTCGCCCTTAAGTCTCACTAGGAGGTTATTGGTAAGGTTATAGTGAGGTTAGGTTAGGTTATATTGAGGCTAGGTTAGTAATTTTTCTTTTTTCTTTTATCTCTCACTTTATAATTACGTTTTATAGGTATCTGAAGGGATCCGTGAAGGTCTGGAGGTAAAAAGCCCACTAGTAAGGGCGGGAAAGGACTCTAGAATTGACCTCCTTATAACTGTCATCGAAAAAATCCACCTCAGCGAGTGTTCCACCGTCGACGAGAGTTCTCGGTTGGTGTTTCGATGAGAATTCCAGTCGACGACAGTACCATAAACAGAGCCCCTTACCCCCCCTTTTAGATGAATGAAAAAATATAGTGATATTGCTATAAGTATAAATATTATAATTATTATTAAAAAGGACCAAAATCTATCAGGAAAAATATATTGTTTAAAAAAAAGATAACATGATGCTGAGAAAAAAATAATTATAATCCAACCATCAGATTAATCAGACCAAGAAATTGGGGTTTATAGAATTGTCATCTACCGGAACTTTCGTCGAAATCAAAACCAAGAACTCTCGTCGACACCAGAACACTCGTCGATGTGGACATTTTTGACGACAGTTCCACTTGTAATAGATGAACAGGAGGAATAAAGGGTATTTCATTATTGGACACTATATTTTTTGCTTGTCCCAAAACACTGTAATACTGTAGGTAATACTTTACATGGACATTGGTTACGTAGCCTGACCAAACTGTTCAAACTATTGCTGGTATGTAATCCCTGAATGCAGAAACACTGGTAAAAGTTGATTAGATACTGTATGAGCACTGTAATATCAAGATCAAGAACTGGAACTGTCGTAGAAAATAGGAATACGCATTCGTCAACGTTAAACGTTAGAACACTCGTCGAAAGTGACCAGAATTCCGGTAGACGAGAGTTCTAGGTACAAAAATTGGAATTCCAACTCCAAAAATAATGTAAATGATTAAGGGAAAAACACTCCATTAATAAAAAAAATAAAAAACATACAATGTTGTATGTATTTTCCATACTACATTCTCTCCAAGAACTCTTTGAACTGCCTCTATCCATCCACTTGTCTCCCCACACAGTCCCAGCAGCAACACCACCTATTCTCCTCTAATTCTCTCAACCACTACATTGATTTCAAAGGCTACTTTGGAAATTAGAAAATATAGGAGAATCAAAGGAATGATCAAAACTTGGATGGAAAGCTATCTGAGAGGAAGAGAAATGAGAACAGTAGTAAAGGATGAAAAATCTGAACGGAGAAAAGTATTTAGTGGGCTACCACAAGGATCAGTGTTGGCACCAATAATGTTCATGATTCATATTAATAACATGACTGATATTGTTAAAATGTATATAAGTTTGTTTGTAGATGATGCAAAACTATTAGGAGAAATAAAAAGCTATAAAGATTGAAACACTACAAAATGACCTGAACAAGACCTACGAATGGAGCAGAAGATGGGAAATGGAATTTAATGTGAATAAGTGTCATGTGATGGAAATTGGAAAAAGCGAAGAGATATAAATGGCCATATAAAATGGGAAAATAAGTAATTGCAAAGGTTCATGAAGAGAAAGACCTGGGAGTGATAATGCAGAATAACCTACAACCAGAAAAACATATAAATAAAATATTTGGAGATACGTACAGGATGTTGGAGAATATTAGAGTGGCATTTCATTGCATGTATAAAAATATGATGAGAAAGATAATTACTACAATGATCAGACTAAAAAGAGAATATGTTGCCATTGTATGGTCCCCATATAAAAAGGAGCATGTGAAAAAGTTGGAGAGGATACAGAGAATGGCAACAAAGATGGTACCAGAGCTAGAAGAACTTTCTTATGAGGAAAGGTTGAAGGAAATAAAGTTACCAACACACAAGCAAAGAAGAGAAAGAGAAGACTTAATAACAATTTATAAACTGATTACTAAGATGGAAGTAATAGACAATGAGAGACTACTGACTCGGAAACAAAGACAAGGTCAATATACAAAAGGGCATACAAAAAAATTTGGAAATTTGAGATGCCTGAATAACATAACATAAAGAAGTACAGCTTCCCTCATTGTAATGTAAAAGTTTGGAATAGACAAAATGA
Organism: Chionoecetes opilio; assembly: GCA_016584305.1. Taxonomy (NCBI): domain Eukaryota; kingdom Metazoa; phylum Arthropoda; class Malacostraca; order Decapoda; family Majidae; genus Chionoecetes; species Chionoecetes opilio. The sequence continues at coordinate 330,990 of JACEEZ010008894.1, read as the reverse complement.
GTGTGATGGGGGGGAGGGGGTCTTCCTGCTCTTCTTACTCTTGCTTCTTCTTATCTTCTCTCTTCTCTTTACTCTTTCTTGCTGTTGAGGTATTCTGAGGGAGACTCCTGAAGGGGCAGTCTTGGTCAAGGGGGGTTATTTCAGGCCCTGTCGACAGAGACTTGCATAGCAGCCGTATGATGGAGCCACGTGATGCTTCTATGGGGTGTTATCCTGGGCCTGACAGAGGCTTCACATTGCCCTGGACCACAATTACCTTTTGAAATCCCGTCAGTATGTCCTTCCAACAGGCATAGGACTCAGGCTGGTAATTCATAATTCATAAATAAATAATTTCCTTTTTCCATTCACCGCACCAGATTCGACCCCGTGCTACACCAGATTTTGCACCAAACACGACTGGTGTATTTATGTTAACCATCTCTGTCAATAAGAATGTTCCACTTGACGGAAGTGGTTCTGGTGTATTTATGTTCATTACATGAGGAGTAAGGAAAGGACCAGTTTAAGGAAAGACTGGATAAATGTAGATACGGAGGCGGAACCACACGAGTGTAGCCCAGGCCCTGTAAAATACAAATATGTAGGTAAATACACACACACACACACGCACACACACACACAGACTGTGTGTGTGGGGGAAATTTTATAGCAGTGTATAGAGCATCAATGAGTCTGGAAAAAATTGATAGAAATGATCTGTTTGTGTGGGACGACAGAAGTACAAGAGGTCATGAGAAGAAATTGAAAAGGACAACATGCAAGAGGGATATAAAAAAATACAGCTTCCCGTATAGAAGCATAGAAGCCTGGAACAACCTTGATGCAAAAGTGATTAATGCAAGAAGTATTCAGGACTTCAAAGGCAAGCTGGATAATAGTAGATTTGGAGACGGGACAGTACGAGCATAGCTCTTTTCCTGTATGTTACAACTAGGTAAATACACACATACGTGTGTGTGTGTATATATATATATATATATATATATATATATATATATATATATATATATATATATATATATATATATATATATATATATATATATATATATACTAATAGTGGAACTGTGGACCGAAGCGATATCTTTTCAGTCTTGGAAATGGCTCAATATCCTTGTTTTTCTGCTTTTACTGATTATTCATATAAATTATTCCTGATTTTGCACTCTTCCCTGTTCCTTCAGCACCTTAACACACATGCTCATGCTAACTTGCAGTACATAACTAATATTATCTTGTGCATCATAACAGGCTCTGTCATGGGTATCTTTCATTAAGGTGAAGGATCACTTTTTCTTTGCAGTTTCTGGGCTGTGAGGAAAATGCTTTCCCCCCAAATAAAAGGTAAGATCTGGAAGTTTGATTAAGCTGTGTTTTGTAAATACTTGTAGTAGTGCCGACCGGGGTAATTTGGTCCTGGTTTTGACAAACTTTGATCTAGTTTCCATATCTATTGAAATAAACAAACAAAAAGTTAATACAATCATAGGAGGGTCACTACCTATATGTCATTAACCCTAGAACGCTAAACATGGGTACGAGGAACCCGTCGCTAATGTCATCATTAGTATCCCGTGATGTTCTGATGGATCCATTGCGCCCATACTCGCTATAGCTTCAGTGTTTCCCCAACCTTGACAGCGGTAGGTCACGTCGCTCCAGTCCGCGCCCTGATTTTTTCCATAGAACGTCATTAGGGTACGACGTACCCTTGTTTACAAATACAGGGTTAAAACCAAATAGGGTTCTACGTACCCTTGTTTACGGATACTGCAATAAGTGTGGCTATAGTGATTAATTATTTTCCCTTTCAGGAAGGGATAAACTTACAACAAATTTACAGTGTATAACTATAGTGTTCATCATGGCTTCCAGATGTGAAAATGTGTCTCAGGAAGAGATAGAAGGTATTTTGTTCACGGCTACTGGTGAAAATAGTGACGAAGACAGTGACGAACTTGAATGTGAGGAAATATACGATAGTGACCGCGATGCTGACTTTGTCTTAGGACCATAAGACATGTCTAGTCAAAGTGATTCAGATAGTGACCACGAGGCAGGCGTGAGAACAGGCCGTCGTAGGGAGGCAAAGGATTATCGCGGTCGTGCCAAGCGGGCACGCCGTCCACCAAGCCGCTCGCCTGCCACCTCTCCTGATGCTGCCTTCCCTATTGCTGCACCTTCTACTTCTGCTGACCCTGCTGTGACCACCCCTGCTGCTGTGCCTGCTGTGACCACCCCTGCTGCTGGCCCTTCTGCTGACCCACAGGCTACCAACTCAGACGACCCAGACAACCCTCCTGCTGCTACTCCTGCTGCCACCCGGGGACGACGACGTGACTGTGCTGGTAGAGATGATGAAGATCTGCTTGTAAAATTTAACCATGCCACAATGACGAGCAGGCAGGGTTACGTGTGGAAAACAAGGCCTCAGGTGGTAGCAGCGACAAGGACAGCAGCAAGAAATATTATTGGACCATTTACTCCTGGCCCCACACAAGAAGCTGCGCAGGCTAAAACCTTACAAGAGTGCTTCTGTCTCTTTATAAGTGACGAACTTGTAGCACAGGTTGTACAATAGACAAACCAGAAAATAGATGAGATTGCAGCAAAGTTTACTAGGAAAACTGCGACCATTCAGAGGACCACAGCAACAGAGATACGAGCCTTGCTTGGTGTTTTAATTCTTAGTGGTTACAGGCACGACAACCACCTATCCACCAAGGAAGTGTGGAGCCCTATTACAGGGTCGGCCTTCTACAGGGCTGCCATGTCGGAGTGCCGATTTACCTTCCTGCTAACCTGCCTGCGCTTTGACAACATGCGTACGCGGGCAGTGAGGCGCGACACTGATAAATTAGCTCCCATTAGGAGTGTGTGGGACATGTTTATTGGCTCCTGTGAGAAACATTTTATTCCACATGAATACATTACTGTGGATGCTTGCTTGCTGCTTGCCTACAGGGGTAAATGTTCCTTCAGGATGTTCATTCCGAACAAGCCAGCTAAGTATGGGCTCAACTTGTATTGGCCAATGATGTGACCACCAACTACCTTCTCACAGGCATTCCTTACTTGGGTAAGCAGGGAACCCATGCGCGAGTTGGGGAAAATCTTGGCCACACATTTACTCGTGACCTGACACGGCCCTACCACCACACCAACCGTAATGTTACTGTTGACAACTGGTTCACCTCAGTGCCCCTCATCCAAGATCTGCTCCATAACTGTGGGATGACGCTGGTGGGAACTGTGAAGGGGAATAAGAAAGAGATTCCAATCATGATGAAGGAAAAGAGCAACAGGGTACCAGGGACTAGTGCATTCCTCTTCACCAATGACATATCTTTGGTCTCCTACGTTCCAGACACAGCTACTGCCAAGAAGACCGTTCTCCTAATGTCCTCCATGCACACGCAGCCATCCATAACAGGGACTGGGAAGCCAGAGATGATAGATTTCTACAACAAGACAAAAGGTGGTGTGGACACCTTTGACCAAATGTGTGCACAGTACAGCTGCAGCAGGAAAACAAAGAGGTGGCCGCTGTGACTCTTCTACGGCATCCTGAATGCAGCTCTAATAAACTCGTGGATCATCCACAAACACAACATGATCCGTGTTGGGAACACACCCCTGACCAGGAAAAAATATATGGAGCAGTTGTCCTAGGACCTTATAAAGCCCTCAGCGGAGAGCCGCCTCAGCGCCCCGACTCAGCACCGGCAGGTGAGGGCTGTAATAGCCCAAGTGTGCGGGATCAACCCCACTGGAATGGGTGGCCCTAGAAAGAATCCAGCAGGTTTGTCAAAAGAGCCAAACGCGCGGTGCTGTGCTTGTCCAAACAAGCTTGATAAGAAGACACGGTTCAGGTGTGTCACCTGTAACAAGCCTGTTTGCCCCAACCACTACTACGCTATCTGTGACGACTGTGTGTGATGCCGAGGGAAGTTTGAATGTTGCCGTTTTATACCAAGCACCATTATTTTGTTGTGAATAGTCGATAAATATACTTTACAACCGAAATCATGGGCTAAAAACGCATTATATTAAAAAAAGGACATTTTTTCGTCACTAAAAAAGGGTCTTTTTTCACCCCTCTTCCCGACAGTTTGTGCTTTGACCGAGGGCTGGAGACAACCTGAAAGCAATGGCCACTTATCTGGGAGTGTTTAGCCTAAGTTTAGTTATAATCGGCGGTGCGGTTTTTTTTTGGTAAATTTTTTTTCTACATTTAAAAAAAAAAAATGGGTTTTCACACTTTATTTTTAAAAATCTGTTCCTACATAACGTTAAGTATTTAGTAATTATAAATAGGTTAATTAATTGTAGGATACATACATTTAGATGTCTAATGGTTTGTTTCAATAAATTTTCATATATAGTATTTTTTTTTCATTTTCCAAGTTCGGGTACGTCGTACCCTTGTTTAGTGATCATGTTACAAAAACAGAAGTTTAGCGTTCTAGGGTTAAAGTTTGAACAAATTTCCATTATAGCTCTGTTAGCAATACACTGCAAAGTGCGGACCGCATTGTTACACTAAATGGGGTAAATCGGACCTAACTCTGGGGTAAATTGGTCATATATATATATAAAAAAAAAAATATTTAAAAATTTGACAAACCTCCAAAAACTTAAACAACATGTCATACCATGCCCATGGACACTATCAAACATTATGTGAGCTGTTCTTCACATTCTCTGGTTAGGCGGAAAAGATGACCAACACGCACACGTTTGGGTTCCAGTCTTTGAGTTCCTAGTCTTTCTTCTTTTTCTAGGTCTATGCTAGTTTTTCTTTTATAATTTCTAAGCATTGTTACTTAATTTAGTAATACTTTACACTAGGGCCAGAATTCCCTACACAATTGGGAGTATGGTTTCTGTTTACCTTATTGGATTCTAGGAAACATTCTCTCTATGAGCTTCCGTCACAAAGCACTTATTTCGGAGATATAAGATGTTTTTAATAGGAAGGAGATCCGAGTGTATAGGAGATATGAAAATTAAACTAACCTAACCCCACCTTTTGACTCACTAACCTAACCTAACACACGCTTTAACCTCCAAACTAATGTCAAATCTGCATTAAAAAAGTGTCCGCGGCAATGGAAGAACAGAGGCGATGCAGGTCACAAGAGGAAGAAGAGTCAGGCGCACGTAAACACTTGGCTCTCGCCTCCCTATGAACATGTCATTATCTTCGAAAGTAATGATTTGCGACGGAAACTCATAGAGAAAATGTTTCCTAGAATTAAATAAGGTAAACAGAACCACACTCCCAATTGTGTAGGGAATTTCGGTCCCAATGTAAAATAATACCGTTAGGTTACGTAATCAATGCCCATGTTAGGTTAGTTAACTAGCAGGGAGGTATGGGTGGGCATAGCCCCCCAGTTATGTCAGGAGAGTATTGGTTTATAGGAAGTATTGGTTGAAACTGCACATTTACCGTATCCATTAAGGTAAACAGAAATCATTCTCCCAATTGTGTAGAGAATTCTGGTCCTTGAGTAAAAATTTACCCTTAATTTATATACCAGCACCCTTAAACTAATTCCATATTAGCATTCAACAATCTGAAACAAAAGAAACAAGTGCAAATAAGCAGTTAATCCTCACCGTGATATGCCGTGGGGGGTACATTACACTGGGTCCAATTTACCCCGTGAGTGTTTTTGTCACCGGGGTAAATACGGACCCAAACTGAGCATTGATCATACAAAAATGAGACAAGATAGAGCATTTTTGATATTTTCATGTTAAAGTAGAGGAAAAACTTTCTATAGACGCTTATTTACAAGAATGTACTCCGTCTCGTATTTGAATCCCATGAAAGTTCGCCAAATCAGCTGATTTTGTAAACAAACTTTGCCGCAACTTTTTTTTGCTGTCATTTTACTCATTTTCTATTTTGGTTTCTGGGTTCAGTTACATATCGATATTTATATTCATATTAATACTAGAAATGTTAAAATGGTTGTTTTACTACATGGGATATTCAAAACTGTTACACTCTTATTTATATTGAAACAAACACCAAAGCAAAAATGGCGGTCCGAATAGAACCGGTCCGTTGGAAGGACCAAATTACCCCGGTCGGCACTACATACTGTCTAGCTGACCACACATGTCTATTTGTTTCCCCTGTCTCCCAAATATAGTATGTTATTGATATTTAGACATTAAGCCTGTGTCTTTCATGTCTTAGATATCCTCTCTTACTTATTGTTTCCCCTTTACTATTTATTCATGAATCACCCCTTGCCCTGTATCCTCTGTCCTCCCCTCTCTCCCTCTCTTATCTTCATCGTACTCTCTCTCTCTCTCTCTCTCTCTCTCTCTCTCTCTCTCTCTCTCTCTCTCTTCTCTCTCTCTCTCTCTCTCTCTCTCTCTCTCTCTCTCTCTCTCTCTCTCTCTCTCTCTCTCTCTCTCTCTCTCTCTCTCTCTCTCTCTCTCTCTCTCTCTCTCTCTCTCTCTCTCTCTCTCTCTCTCTCTCTCTCTCTCTCTCTCTCTCTCTCTCTCTCTCACCATATACCTTTATCCAATCTATTTGTTCCTCCTTTCCCTTTGTCGTCATCTTTGTTCTGCCTGAGGTTCATGCTACTCACCCCTCGCCTCCCCTCCCTCCCCAGTGCCGCCGTGCCTCAGTACACCATCAACCTGGACCTGCCACCAGCAGAACGGTGGGTGCAGCTCATCACCGACAAGAAGGAACAGGTGAGTTCATCAACCTCTTTCTCAGCCTCCTCCTAGTTTTAAATGTTTTTACTCTTTTCTCATCCTCAATTTCTATTCATGCTGCAATGCTTATTTCTTTTTATATTGATATTATTGACATTTGTTGGCACATTTTAGACAAGTTGGAAAGGGAGGTAAAAGGAGGCACGGGTGTCACGAGGTGGGTTTATTCCCAACTACTTTTGCTGGATGGGTTTTTACGGGAACTGAGGAAACTCCATCTGGGCAGGCTGTCTGTATATATCACAACAGAGGTCAGGCAGGTCATCCTGCATCAAGCATCAGGTCCGATTGGACTGTGTGCACTTTTCCCTGGGTCACGAGGCTTATTAATGCAAGCTATGCACACCTGCCACTGTGTCCCACCACACTACATCTCTGGTTCTTTTGTTATTATTATCGCTGTGTTATAAAGTTTTTCCACCAATGATAATATTAATAAAAAAAACGAAGACGTAGTGTGGTCGGATACAGCGCAGGTGTGTGTAGCAGCATCACTAAGCCTCGTGACCAGGTGAAGAGTGTGCACAGTCCTACCGGAGCTGATGCTTGACGCAGGATGTGTTCCGCCAATCACCAAGCAGGATGATCGCCTGATCTCTGCTGTGATATTCACTAAGTCCCCGACTTACAAACATTCAAGTTACGAACTTTCAATTTCAAAGATACGAACATTGTTTCCTGGAAGCACCTAGTACCCCATTTTCAAGGTAAGATGAAAGATGTTTATGTTGCTATAAACTTTATATCATGTACAGTACAGTATACACAAAGACCAAGCTGTCTTGATAGAGCAGCAGATATAAAACCCATAACACCTATACTTAACTACCACTTTACAATAGCTCCCTGACTCATGAATGAGTTAGGTTCTGAGAGGTCGTTTGTAAGCTGAACACAGGTGCAGTATACAACATGTACAGTACTGTGCAGGAGTTATGTATAGATACTATGGGTTTTTATATCTGCTGTTCTATCAAGACAACTTGGTCTATGTGTGTACTGTACTGTACATGAAATACAATTGCTACAGTTCATAATAACAAGTACACCTTTCATCTTACCTTGAGAATGGGGCAAAATGTGCTTCCAGGGTACAATGTTCATATCTTTGAAAGTTTGTTACTCAAATGTTTGTAAGTCAGGGACTCAGTGCACTGTACATGATATATACCACACGAGTGTTTGACTTACGAACAACCTCTCAGAATTTAACTGGTTTGTAAGTCTGGGACCCATTGTATATAGCATCCCGGCATGGAGTTTCATCAACGCCTTTCACTCAAATTTAATTGAAATTGAACATAGAGTCCGGGAGGTGTCCCGCATATGGGTGTGTGCGTCCGTGGCGGCTGACACAATGACAGAAGTCAAGAGGCGGCCCACCATAGCCCGCGGGGGTGTTCATTGATTGTGATAGCTAATTAATTGTGAGGCAGCATTCATTTATCTATTTATTTAATTTGTCGCCTCTGTGGAGCAGTGGCTAGTGTGCCTGGCTACGAATCTGCGGGCCCTGGTTCGATCCCGGGCCAGGGCAAGACAGTGACCAGCCTACCCAGCTGTTCTTCCTTCCTTTCGGGGTTGATAAATGGGTACCTGGGGTAACCTGGGGAAGGTAACTGTGGTAACCCGGGAGTCACACTAGCCCTGTGTCCCGGGGTAACAGGTCCTCACCCACCACAGGCTCTAAGGGCTAATGCCACGGAGATGAGCACCGCATGCCACGCGCAGCTTAGCGTATGCTCCCATCTTTACCTTTTTTACCTTATTCGTTTATCTTAGTGATTCTGTATATGTTGACCTTTTTTTCTGTATTTTTTTCGGGGGGTTGGGGGGGAGAGCAGATGTTTTCATTTGTGTGTTGTGTGTGTGTGTTTTATAATTGAATCCATAGCATATCTATTTGTGTAAGAAAGAAAAAGAAAGTAGGTGTGATATGGTTGAGGTCGTTGTAATGAAGATGAGAATGGCAGCTGTTTGAGTGATGGTGTTGATGGTGTTTATGTTAATGTTTGCAATGGTGGTGTTTACAGATGGTGGCGCTGGTGGCTCATGTGAGGAACCTGACGAGAGAGGTGTTTGGTGACTGGGTCTTTCAAACAGTCCTTAACAACCTGGAGGAGGTAAGGAAAGTGAAGGCCACACACAAGGGCACGGAAAGCTAGGTGAGAAGATAGTAAGAGACAGATGGGTTACAACATACAACTATAGTCTATTTTTTTTAACAAGGCAAAAATTCCATGTTATCTTAAGGTCTCATGCTTAAAATGATGCCTATGTTTACCTGAGAATATGGTAAACTATGATAAAAGACAGCAGAAATTTAGAAGAAGCGTAGTATTCCCTTCTCCTGGCATCAAATATCAGTCAGTAAGCAGCAAGGGGGCAGGATTTTTTTGCCTCGTTAAAAAAAATAGACTATAGCTAAATACATGTATCTGTCATCTGTGTGCGGCTGTTTTCACCTCCCCATGGTCATCGCCTGCCTTGATCACATCCCCACATTCACTTGTTATTCACATATTTTCAGTCAAGTCCTAAATAATTAGTCCTGATGGCATGAGAAAAATATTTAAAAGAGGCCTAAAAGTAATATCTGTTTGATATGTGTGTGTGATATCTGTAAAACCCACTATATGCAGTACTTACAGACAGGGTTATGTGTATTCCTAAAAATATATAACCTGAACATTTATAGGTAAAGAAGGGCCTGTATATTAACATCATATACTGGATTCCATCATACACCTACCATCACCACCTATCATGAGCCCAACACTTCCCTTCCTAACATCTGTATTGCTCACCATCACCACCTATCATGAACCCAACACTTCCCTTCCTAACATCTGTATTGCTCACCATCACCACCTATCATGAACCCAACACTTCCCTTCCTAACATCTGTATTGCTCACCATCACCACCTATCATGAGCCCAACACTTCCCTCCCTAACATCTGTATTGCTCACCATCACCACCTATCATGAACCCAACACTTCCCTTCCTAACATCTGTATTGCTCACCATCACCACATACCATGAACCCAACACTTCCCTTCCTAACATCTGTATTGCTCACCATCACCACCTATCATGAACCCAACACTTCCCTTCCTAACATCTGTATTGCTCACCATCACCACATACCATGAACCCAACACTTCCCTTCCTAACATCTGTATTGCTCACCATCACCACCTATCATGAACCAAAGACTACTCTATACTGGACTTGCTACTCATTTTGGGCTATTTCCAGTGGAGGCCAGTTTTGCGATTCCTGCCATTTTCGAACATCACTCCCTTTTCCCTTCCTATGGTTTATCAGTATATATGATATACCGTTATCTTCGTAAATGTTTGTTCTATAATATTATCAAATAAAAAACAGTAAAATGCAATAAAGAAATGCCATTTTGAGAGAGTTAAGAAATATGCATGAACTTAATATTCACTTGAACTCATCGCCATTTAATATTTTGCGAGAAAGCATTTTAGATGCTAGAGATAGAAAGAAGCGGATTTTCATTAGCTTTCCATTGCTATATTTTGTTTTCTGATAAATTAATCATAACTATGCATAAATTAGCGTTAACTAAAAAAATAACATCATCTATCGAGATAATTACCCGATGGATGATGTTATTTATTTAGTTAATGCTAATTTATGCATGGTTATAATTCATTTATCAGAAAACGAAATATAGCAATGGAAAGCAAATTAAATTCCGCTTCTATTGATATGTTGCATGTAAAAAGTCTTCACGCAAAATATCAAATTGCGATGAGTTTAAGTGAATATAAGTTCATGCATATTTCTTCAGAGTCTCATAATGGAGTTTCTTTAGTGTATTTTACAGTTTTTTATTTGATAATATTATAGAACAAACATTCACGAAGATAACAGTGTATCATTTATACTGATATGCCATAGTCTACTGTATTCATGGAACACTTTTTTACTTGCCGATACGATTGATGATGTTATTTTTTTAGTTAACACTAATTTAGGCATGGTGGTAATTCATTTATCAGAAAACAAAATATATCAATGGAAAGCAAATGAAAATCCGCTTCTTTCTATCGCTAGCATCTAAAATGTTTTCTCGCAAAATATTAAATGGCGAAGAGTTTAAGTATATATTGAGGTCATGCATATTTCTTCACTCTCTCATAATGGCATTTCTTTAGTGTATTTTACTGTTTTTTATTTGATAATATTATAGAACAAACAGTTA
>JACEEZ010008894.1:255000-315000 GCA_016584305.1 Chionoecetes opilio | reverse complement strand
CCATATCTCCCCTGCCTTCAAAGAACTAGGATGGCTCAGAATTAAACAAAAAATATTTTTTGATGTTAACATTGCCATGTATAAATCTCTGAACGGCATGTATCCCGACTGGCTCCACTCATTCCCAACAGTCCACAGCACAACAAGTAGCATGACGAGACAACAAAGTAACCTTGTTATTCCTAGAGTTAAGACAATCACCGGTGCTAAAAATTTTACAGTAAATGGACCAAAAAAATGGAACTCCCTACCAGCCAACGTCACGCAGGCAAATACACTTTCTGTATTTAAATCTAGACTAGTCAACTATATTTTGCAAGACCAAAATGATTTTTAGTAGAGTAGTTTTTAGCAGATTCTACATATTATCTTTTATTGTAATTCTAGGTTTTACTGCAATTTTACTTGTCTTACTGAATTTTTTAGCAGATATTAGATTTTACTTTTTATTGTAATTTTATGTTTTACTAGAATTCTGCTTGTCTTACTATAATGTTTAGCAAATTTTACATATTTCTTTTTATTGTAATCTTATGTTTTACTGGAATTCTGCCTGTTTGACTGGAATTTTATTTATTTTACTCTTACTAGATTATTGACAATGCTGTACCTGGAATTTGGTGCCAATATATATGTTGTACACTCGTATGGTCAGCTACAGTGACTTATTCACTCAAATTTTTTGCCTATATTTTAGCATGTAAAATAAGCTTGACATGTAGACAAGTCTACCAACTATTATACGTATTCCGATGTAATAACCACTACCCTGTGGAAAATAAATGAATTTGAATTTGAATTGAACTCTCTCTCTCTCTCTCTCTCTCTCTCTCTCTCTCTCTCTCTCTCTCTCTCTCTCTCTCTCTCTCTCTCTCTCTAAGGGCATGCATGTGTGATATGTGGTAGTATCTCATTGCCTGCATGTGTATTTGCGTCAGATGGAACCCAAACAAGGGGCAGCAACCAAAAATGGACAGGTGGCCTGAGCTGTGAGCCATTGGGGTGCAACTGGAGTGAAGCGGGACGGTAAGGGCTGTTGAGGCTAAAGATGTGTGGGTATGTGGGAGGTGTGTGATGCTGAAGAAGGTGCGTAAGGAGTGGAGGAATAATGAGGAGGTGAGAAAGAATGATGTTGTTTTACGTTATTTGAGAGAAGAGAGGGATGAAGGATAGGAGAGAAGAGAAAGAGGGAGGAAAGAGAGAGAGAGAGGACTGTATTTATTCGAGAGAGAAGAGAGACAGAGAGAGAGAGAGAGAGAGAGAAGGTGATGTTGAGGGAATATGGCTGTGATGGTGAGTAGAATGATGTTGTAGGTGATGCTGAGGGGAGAATGGATGTTGTAAGTAAGGAGAGGAGAGAAAAAAAGAGTGAGGAAAGAGTTAATTCTGTATTTATTTACCTGTTGTAGGTAAATAAATAAACAATTCACCTTTTTCCTCAGTCTTTTTTGAGGGAAGAGTGAATGGTGTAAGGAGAGGAGAGAAAAAAAAGAGTGAGGAAAAAGAGTGAATTGTTTTGTATGGGTGAGTGAAGAGGAGAGGAAAAAAGAGTGAATTGTAGATGGGAGAGTGAAGAGGAGAGGAAAAAAGAGTGAATTGTAGGGTGGGTGAGTGAAGAGGAGAGGAAAAAAGAGTGAATTGTGGGTGGGGAGTGAAGAGAGAGGAAAAAAGAGTGAATTGTGGATGGGGAGTGAAGAAAGGAGAGGAAAAAAGAGTGAATTGTGGATGGGTAGAGTGAAGAAGAGAGGAAAAAAAGAGTGAATTGTAGATGGGAGAGTGAAGAGGAGAGGAAAAAAGAGTGAATGTGTGATGGGAGAGTGAAGAGGAGAGGAAAAAAGAGTGAATTGTAGGATGGGGAGTGAAGAGGAGAGGAAAAAAAGAGTGAATTGTGATGGGTGAGTGAAGAGAGAGGAAAAAAGAGTGAATTGTGATGGGAGAGTGAAGAAGAGAGGAAAAAAAGAGTGAATTGTAGATGGGATGAGTGAAGAGGAGAGGAAAAAAAGAGTGAATTGTAGATGGTGAGAGTGAAGAAGGAGGGAAAAAAAAGAGTGAATTGTGGATGGTGAGAGTGAAGAGGAGAGGAAAAAAAAGAGTGAATTGTAGATGGGAGAGTGAAGAAGAGAGGAAAAAAGAGTGAATTGTAGATGGGAGAGTGAAGAAGAGAGGAAAAAAGAGTGAATTGTAGATGGGAGAGTGAAGAAGAGAGGAAAAAAGAGTGAATTGTAGATGGGAGAGTGAAGAAGAGAGGAAAAAAGAGTGAATTGTGGATGGGAGAGTGAAGAAGAGAGGAAAAAAGAGTGAATTGTAGATGGGAGAGTGAAGAGGAGAGGAAAAAAGAGTGAATTGTAGATGGGAGAGTGAAGAAGAGAGGAAAAAAGAGTGAATTGTAGATGGGAGAGTGAAGAGGAGAGGAAAAAAGAGTGAATTGTAGATGGGTGAGTGAAGAGAGAGGAAAAAAGAGTGAATTGTAGATGGGAGAGTGAAGAAGAGAGGAAAAAAGAGTGAATGTAGATGGAGAGTGAAGAAGAGGAAAAAGAGTGAATTGTAGATGGGAGAAGTGAAGAAGGGGAGGAAAAAGAAAAAAAGTGAATTGTAGATGGGAGAGTGAAGAGGAGAGGAAAAAAAGAGTGAATTGTAGATGGGAGAGTGAAGAGAGAGAGAAAAAAGAGTGAATTGTAGATGGGAGAGTGAAGAAGAGAGGAAAAAAGAGTGAATTGTAGATGGATGAGTGAAGAGGAGAGGAAAAAAGAGTGAATTGTGGATGGGAGAGTGAAGAAGAGAGGAAAAAAGAGTGAATTGTAGATGGGTGAGTGAAGAGGAGAGGAAAAAAGAGTGAATTGTAGATGGGAGAGTGAAGAAGAGAGGAAAAAAGAGTGAATTGTAGATGGAGTGAGTGAAGAAGGAGAGGAAAAAAGAGTGAATTGTAGATGGGGAGTGAAGAAGAGAGGAAAAAAGAGTGAATTGTAGATGGGAGAGTGAAGAGGAGAGGAAAAAAGAGTGAATTGTGATGGGTGAGTGAAGAGAGAGGAAAAAAGAGTGAATTGTAGATGGGTGAGTGAAGAGGAGAGGAAAAAAGAGTGAATTGTAGATGGGAGAGTGAAGAAGAGAGGAAAAAAGAGTGAATTGTAGATGGATGAGTGAAGAGGAGAGGAAAAAAGAGTGAATTGTGATGGGAGAGTGAAGAGAGAGGAAAAAAGAGTGAATGTGGGGAGTGAAGAGGGGGAAAAAAGGTGGGAATGTAGATGGTGAGTGAGGGAGAGGAAAAAGAGTGAATTGTGGATGGGTGAGTGAAAGAGGAGAGGAAAAAAGAGTGAATTGTAGATGGGTGAGTGAAGAGGAGAGGAAAAAAGAGTGAATTGTAGATGGGTGAGTGGAGGGGGAAAGGTGTCTTTTGTAGATGGAATGGTGAGAGGAGAGGAAAAGGAGGATTGTGAAGATGGGAGAGGAAGGAGAGTGAAGAAAAGTGATGTGGGTGGTGAAGAGGGAAAAGAGGAGGTGGGTGAGGAAAGGGAGGAGTGATTGTGTGGGTGGTGGGAGGAGGAAAAAGGGAATTGTGATGGGTGAGTGAAGATGAGAAAAAGAGTGAATTGTAGATGGAGAGTGAAGAGGAAGACAATTGTAATTTAGAGGTGATAGAGGAGAGGAAAAAGAGTGATGTAATGGAGTGAAGAGGAGAGAAAAGAGTTTTAGATGGAGGTGAAGAAGAGAGGAAAAAAGAGGAATGTAGATGGGGAGTGAAGGAGGGAAAAAAGAGTAGTAGATGGGTGAGTGAGAGGAGAGAAAGAGTGAATGAGATGGGAGTGAAGAGAGAGAAAAAAGAGTGAATTGTAGATGGGTAGTGAGAGTAAGGAATAAACGACGTGATTTCTCAGTGTGGAGTGAAGAAGGAAAATAAGAGTTGATATGTGATGTCGACAGTGAATGAGGAGAGGAAAAAAGAGTGAATTGTAGATGGGAGAGTGAAGAGGAGAGGAAAAAAGAGTGAATTGTAGATGGGAGAGTGAAGAAGAGAGGAAAAAAGAGTGAATTGTAGATGGGTGAGTGAAGAGGAGAGGAAAAAAGAGTGAATTGTAGATGGGTGAGTGAAGAGGAGAGGAAAAAAGAGTGAATTGTAGATGGGAGAGTGAAGAGGAGAGGAAAAAAGAGTGAATTGTAGATGGGAGAGTGAAGAGGAGAGGAAAAAAGAGTGAATTGTAGATGGGAGAGTGAAGAGGAGAGGAAAAAAGAGTGAATTGTAGATGGGTGAGTGAAGAGGAGAGGAAAAAAGAGTGAATTGTAGATGGGTGAGTGAGAGGAGAGGAAAAAAAGAGTGAATTGTAGATGGGAGAGTGAAGAGGAGAGGAAAAAAGAGTGAATTGTAGATGGGTGAGTGAAGAGGAGAGGAAAAAAGAGTGAATGTAGATGGAGAGAGTGAAGAGGAGAGGAAAAAGAGTGAATTGTAGATGGGGTGATGAAGAAGAGAGGAAAAAAGAGTGAATTGTAGATGGGGAGTGAAGAGCGAGAGAAAAAGAGTGAATTGTAGATGGACGTGAGTGAAGAGGAGAGGAAAAAAGAGTGAATTGTAGATGGGTGAGTGAAGAGGAGAGGAAAAAAGAGTGAATTGTAGATGGGAGAGTGAAGAGGAGAGGAAAAAAGAGTGAATTGTAGATGGGTGAGTGAAGAGGAGAGGAAAAAAGACGTGAATTGTAGAGGGGAGTGAAGAGGAGAGGAAAAAGAGTGAATTGTAGATGGGGAGTGAAGAAGAGAGGAAAAAAGAGTGAATTGTAGATGGGTGAGTGAAGAGGAGAGGAAAAAAGAGTGAATTGTAGATGGGCGAGTGAAGAGGAGAGGAAAAAAGAGTGAATTGTAGATGGGTGAGTGAAGAAGAGAGGAAAAAAGAGTGAATTGTAGATGGGAGAGTGAAGAGGAGAGGAAAAAAGAGTGAATTGTAGATGGGTGGATGGGTGGGTACTCTTGTTTTTCTTTCTGCTACATTATCATCTCTCTTCCTGCATTTCCGCCCTTTCCCTTTTGTATTGAATATGGAGTGTTTTTAAGATGACCTGAGGAAGGAGATAAGAAAATGTATGTGTGTTGAAGGGGTTAAAGGAGGTGAAGGAAATTGCAGAGTGTTTGTTTGCTTGGTGGGAGTGAGGAAAGGGAGGTATGTTGTTTGTGGTTAACCCCTTGAGGCCCAGAACGTAATTTCCATTGTATTTTGACTACCATTAGACGAATTTTAATTAATATAAGGAATATATTTAGAGATATGACGTGCCTAGTATCCTTGTCCTCTAGCTGATTTGGTATTTTCAGTTAGTTTTTGTAATTTCATGGCGAACAACAGACGATTTTATATAGCAATGGAAAGATCTAGGCGTGAAGGGGTTAAGAAGGTGATAGGGATGAAGTGGTAGGTGTAGGAGTGATGGGTGTTGTATTGAAGAGAGAAAGAGAACTATGTGAATGTAAATTGGTGTAGTTTTGTAGTTTTAAGTCTTGTATTTTATTTACACCTCACGCTGACTTTTCCTCCACCCCTTTTCTCTCTGGGTTAATTTTAATGTCCTCTAACTTCCCATCTCCCCTCTTGCCCTGTGCCCTTTCCTTTTCCTCATCCCCACCTGTCCCCTTCTCTTCATCCCCCATCTGTCCCAGTTTCCTTATTCTCATATCCCCATCCCATTATTCTTAACCTCTTATCCCTTCACCTACCGTACATATTCATCTATCTCCTTCCAATCTCCTCCCGATACAGAACAAGTTTACCTTCAGCCTGGATGAGCGGTTTACCATCAATGGGGGCTATGTAGGCTTGCTGGAGTGGATGCTGCTCAAGGACCACAAACAAAAGTAAGTTATGCTTAAAGGTTACTACACTACCTACCTACCTACCTACTACTAAGATACAATGGTACATACTACTACCTACCTACGTACCTACTACTAAGGTACATACTACTACCTACCTACCTACTACTAAGGTACATACAACTACCTTTTCTCATCCTGTCATGCTTCTCAGGTGTTTGTAGGAGTAGAAGTAACAGATTCAAACTGGAAAAACGTAGATTCAAATAAGAAATAGAGAGAAACTGGTTCACAAATAGGGTGGTAAATGATTGGAATGGACTCAGTTGTCAGGTAATTAGTGTGGAGTCAATAGGGAACTTCAAAAGAAGGCTAGACGATTTCATGGATGGGGATGAAAGGTGGATGTAGGTAGTGTTAAGTAAGAGGAACTACAATGTGTAGGTATCGCAGCCTCTTGTAGCTTCCTTATTTTCTTATATTCTTATTGTGGTGAGATCTGTTAAATGGATGTGGGGCGGCATGATTATAATAAGAAATCAGAGAAGAGATCAGTTAATCCTTCCTCCATTATTTATGGTGGTGTTAGGCTGTGTTGGGTGGTGGCTTTGTGGATGCTTAAGCTAGATGGTGGTGTAGTTATAGAGAGAAAGTTTGGGAGTTTTATTCAACTGGGTACTTTGAGGCAGGAGAGAAAAAGAGTTCGAGTTCAAAAAGAAGTTAGTCTCAAAAATGGCCAGAAAATACATGATAGGAGTAAGTGATGGTAGAGGGTTGCTTAGGAATGCTGACAAAAAGAGCAGCAGCTGTGATAGTTTTGTCCTAGGAAACAGTTTTATTACACTGCTATTACTCACCCTAGGCCACTAGAGTTGTTTGGTGCACTTCACTCAAGGCTGTATTGCCCCACTGAGGTTCCTGTTCACCCTTGATCAAATACAGATGAAACATTAAGCAAGATCTTACCCCACATAAAGATATATACAGTAACTGACAGAAAATTAATTGCTTTAGTTACAGATCAACCCAGTTTTATAGTAATATGGTTTATCAAGTATTACAACCATCTAACTCATCCATCAGAGATTTCTGTATTGTAGGCTACATGTGGTTGTCAAAAGATGTCCTGGCAGTGAAATACCAAACCCAGGTAGCTTCAATGCAACCTAAATCATCCAGAACCTCATCTTTAACCCTTTCGCACCCAATCTTTCATTTGCTATAAAAAAATGTATGTTGTCGAGCCATAAAATTATGAAAAGTAACTGAATATACCTAATTAGTTAGTCGACAAGGATCCTAAACAGGTCATAGCTATAAAGTATTGATTAAATTATCTAGAAATCGTCTAATAGTTTACCTAAATTACAATGGAAATTACATTCTGGGCCTCAAGGGGTTAAGAGACTTCACTACCATAAAACATTTCATTTCTCACTCATATCATATACCGTCAGTCTTCACGTCTAGGGAAAACCATCTCATTATCGGTAGGAGGAATAGAACCTGAAACTCTTAACTAGTCCCAACACATACCATAGAAGTAGTCATAAACCACACACTACCTTAATGTCTGCACTCTTACCATTCCTTCCTTCATACACTACATATAATTTCTCATTCTTATATCATATGCCGTAAGTCTTCAAGTGCAGGGAAAACCATCTCATTATCATAAACAGCACACTGACTTAATGTCTACACTCATAAAAACACAAGAATATAAGAAAATAAGGAAGCTACCATTCTCTCCTACCATTCCTTCCTCCTAATGTCTACACTCTACCATTCCTCCTCCTAATGTCTACACTCCTGCCATTCCTCCCTCCTATTGTCTACTCTCCTACCATTCCTTCCTCCTAATGTCTACACTCCTACCATTCCTTCCTCCTAATGTCTACTCTCCTGCCATTGCTTCCTCCTAATGTCTACACTCCTACCATTCCTCCCTCCTAATGTCTACTCTCCTACCATTCCTTCCTCCTAATGTCTACACTCCTACCATTCCTCCCTCCTAATGTCTACACTCCTACCATTCCTTCCTCCTAATGTCTACACTCCTACCATTCCTTCCTCCTAATGTCTACACTCCTACCATTCCTCCCTCCTAATGTCTACACTCCTACCATTCCTTCCTCCTAATGTCTACACTCCTACCATTCCTTCCTCCTAATGTCTACACTCCTACCATTCCTTCCTCCTAATGTCTACACTCCTACCATTCCTTCCTCCTAATGTCTACACTCCTACCATTCCTTCCTCCTAATGTCTACACTCCTACCATTCCTTCCTCCTAATGTCTACTCTCCTGCCATTCCTTCCTCCCAATGTCTACACTTCTACCATTCCTTCCTCCTAATGTACACTCCTACCATTCCTCCCTCAATGTCTACACTCCTACCATTCCTTCCCTAAGTCTACACTCCTACCATCCTTTCCTCCTAATGTCTACACTCTACCATTCCTCCTCCTAATGTCACACTCCTACCATTCTCCCTCCTAATGTGTACAGCTCCTACCTTCTCCCTCCTAATGTCTACACTACCTACCATTCCTTCCTCCTAATGTCTACACTCCTACCTTCTTCCTCTAATGTCTAACTCCTACATTCCTTCCTCCTAATGTCTACACTCCTACCATTCCTTCCTCCTAATGTCTCCACTCCTACCATTCCTCCTCCTAATGTCTACTCTCCTACCATTCCTTCCTCCTAATGTCTACACTTCTACCATTCCTCCCTTGTACAGATGGATGGCCTTCATAACAAGGGAGGTGATGGAGCAGGCGGACTCCTATGATGCAGCCAAGAACACACTCTCGCACTCCCGCCTGCTGTCCCCCGTCTACTTCATCCTGGGTGGGGTGCAGCCCGGCCAGGTGGGTGCTGGGGGGTCAGGTGTCAGGTCTCTCTCCTTATAGACGACAGGAAAAGCTGGATGGTAATTGTGTCGAGGGCATTGTTGCTGCTACCATCTGTAACAAGGCCCCGTCTATAATGATGTTGCTACAGTCACCTATAATTTTTGCTTCAGTTCAGTTGCTTTTGTTCAGTATTCATCCACCCTTTCCAGTACCTCTTTATGATGTGAGAAAAAACTGAATTATCTACTTTGTTCATTGTTCGTTTACCAATAATTTCTTCCCCCTGTTACATGATGATAGTCCTCTCTTTCCATTTTCTTACCTATCTTCTTCCATCCTATCATCTCTTAACTCTCGTCTCTTCATCCCTCTCCCAGATACACGAGCCCACTTTTCTTTATCCACCCCTTGCTTCTTTGCCTCTTCTGTATTTCCTCAAAGACATTCTATACCAAGAAACCTCACTCCGGGGTGCCCTGTGGTGCGCGTGAAATCGACCTCCGCCGTGCGGCAGGAGTTAACCAGTCTGCTAGCCCATTCACTTGCTGCATATGACTATCAATGAAAATCATATAGACTATGGTTTATCAGTATATATGATATACTGTTATCTTCGTAAATGTTTGTTCTGTAATATTATCAAATAAAAAACAGTAAAACACGCTAAAGAAATGCCATTACGAGACTCTGAAGAAATATGCATGAACTTATTATTCACTTCAACTCTTCGCCATTTAAAACTGCGAGTCAACATTTACCATGAAATATATCAATAGAAGCGCAATTTTATTAGCTTTCCATTGATATATTTCGTTTTCTGATAAATGAATTAGAACCATGCATACATTACCGTTAACTAAATAAATAAAATCATCAATCTGGTAATTTTCCCGATTGATGATGTTATTTATTTAGTTAACGCTAATTTATGCATGGTGCTAATTCATTGATCAGAAAATGAAATATATAAGTGAATAAATAACATAAATCGGGAAAATTACCCGATTGATGATGTTATTTATTTAGTTAATGGTAATGTATGCATGGTTGTAATTGATTTATCAGAAAACGAAATGTATCAATGGAAAGCTAATACAATTGCGCTTCTATTGATATGTTTCATGGTAAATGTTGACTTGCAAAGTTTTAAATGGCGAAGAGTTGAAGTGAATATTCTTTGGTCATATCCAGTAGTGAATGGGCCAGCAGGCTAGTACAACCCCTGCCGCACGGCGGCGCCACCGTCGGCGCATAACAGAAGTTGCATTGGAGGGACCGCGAGTGAGGTATCTTGTTGTAGAGTGTCTTTGATTTCCTCCCCACCATCCCTCTCTCCTTCCTCTCTCTCATGTCCTCCCTCCTTCATCCTTCCTCCTCCTCCTCCTCCCACACCTACCATCTGACCAGGTATTTACATATGGCGATCTAGTTCACAGTGTTTTGATTTGTTTACAGCTTTGTTTGAGGAAATGGAAATCCCAAATGGTGTCTGTATAAATATAAGATTAGTAAAGTTTAGTAGTGTCATGCATCACATTCAGGATGACACATGAATAGTAGGAAAAATACATAGTCGGGGGCAGTGATGACATTTTCTTTTGTAATTATGGAAAGGAAGAATGTGGTATGGTGTAAAATGGAGCCTGGTAGTCCATACAGTACCAGAGACTACGTGAGGGACCCTTGGATGACCTGGTAGCTCTGGTGTGATAGTATACTGGTCTAGGCTCACACTGCAAACTACTCCTTTTTATCTATTGTGTTAAGAGTTTTGGAGTAAGGGTGCTGCAAAGGTCACATTTTTTTGTGATACTGTTACGTTCAAACTCTTATTAATACGCAGCAATGGTGTGGTCTTCACATTTAGAGAAACACTGAAAATCAAATAGGATATAAAGGGTTGCAGCAAAATTGGTAAGAACATATTAAATACATCAGAGAGAATGTAAAGGGCTGCAACAATATGGTGTACTCAGTTTGAGAGATATGTCAGGAGAGATTAGAAAAGATAAACCTGCCAATGTTGGAATAAACTAGAAAATATGATATAATAACAATACTATATAGATTGATAAAGGCTTAGAAGTGTTACACAGATATGATATATTAGTATGGGATGAAAGAAGAGGAAGAAAACACTAGTATTTCTCATATACTCCATGTCACAACTGAGTAAATAAACACACACGTCACCCACCATCACTATCGCCAGGGCACCATCATCACCCGCTGGCGTGACAACTTCCACACTGACGACCTGGGCAGCAAGGTGGCGGGCTCAGACTCCTGGTTCCTGGTGGAGACAAACTATGACCAGTGGAACAAACCCCCCTTCTATGACGACCGCCGCTCCCCTGCCGTGCATTGCCTGAGGGGAGCAGGGCAGGCCAATGCTTCCCTTGCTCTCATCTACAATGTCCTCTCTACAAGGCCTATGCTCAACAAGGTATGTGGGAGGAGTGTGTTTGTGTCTGTATGTTCTTACTTCATTGTATTTTGTACAAAATTGAGACGCTGCTTATTTTCTATATTTTTTCACTTCATATGCAGTGCCTGCGATAACAGAGCAGGCATTGTGCTGATACGGTATTCAAGAAAAGTACTTTAGCACTCTGTCCTCTCATTTCACTGGGGGTCGTCCTTTAAGCCGGCCACACACACGCAGGCCCGGCCTATCCGGCCCACAAAAAAGGTCGGGGCATCGTTCTCCGGACGAGACCCACACACACACACACACGGGCCGCCTCATGAAAATATACAGTTTATGTCGGACCACCGTGTTGACAACATGAATCCGTTGTTCAACAATAACTTGTTGGCGATGGCAGCATGTGCAGTGTATGGTTTGAAAATCATGAATGAAAAGAGCAGAAAAGAGAGAAGAGTTTGGGTGAAGAACTGGATGAAGAGAAAAGAAAAATTATCCTATATATTTTTATTGAATTAGCTTTGATTCTAATCAAGTGACTGATACAATTATTTAAGTATACCATTATTATTATTATATATAGCTACATAAATTTATTATATATATTTATTATTATATTATTATATTTATTATATATATTATTAAATATTATATATACAAAAATTATTGATACAATTATTTATGATCTGGCCGAGCTAGGGCAGACCGCGCCTCAACACACCCACACACACACACAGGCCACGACGGACGGAATTTTCAAGCGCCGACTGATTTTCATCCGGCCGCTGCGACAGGCCCCGCCGGATGAAAAACACCCATACACT
Organism: Chionoecetes opilio; assembly: GCA_016584305.1. NCBI lineage: Eukaryota > Metazoa > Arthropoda > Malacostraca > Decapoda > Majidae > Chionoecetes > Chionoecetes opilio. The sequence goes on along the minus strand of JACEEZ010008894.1, from coordinate 303,096 downwards.
CCACCGGCCGCTTCTAGCCACGCCCCTTTTCCTCGGCCAGATAGGCCAGGTCTGCGTGTGTGTGGCCGGCTGTAGTACCCACCGCATCTACTACACTCATACCTACGTCATCACACTTTATGCCATCCTTTCTTTATGACCAAACCACCTCAGTGCTTCACTTTACCCCTTCAACCACTCCATATTTCATCCCCTCACCTTTACTTGAAATTCTAAACCTATTATACACATATTATACACACAATGTTTTATTAAACATCCTAAACTATATTAAGTAATGTATTGCCATACAATGACTTTTCCTAGACTGCATTGCATGGTTGATAATGTGTTGATGAATTCCTATTGCCTCAATGTATGATCAATGAATGTACGTAGTAAGTAGATACACTCGACACTCAATTTTCCGGACCTCCTGTTGCCGTATTTCGGATTTCCCGGTCATTGTCTGCCCCCGGACATATTTGGCATGGCCGGACATGTCCGGAATAGTCCGGGACATTAAGGAAAGTACGGCATTCAAATTTCCCGCGCGGCGAGGTTCCCTGCCGTTAGTTCAAAGATGCTGCCACTAGGGGTTAGGGCGGGCGGACACAGCCGCTCGGGGTGAGTATCATCGCCACAATTCCTCCCTTAGTGCCGCCCAAGGACCGAAAATGTACTAGAAAATCAGTACACCTTACTGTTTACCAGATAAAGTCTGTGAATGGCTACACCTCCCGGACTTTTGGGGTTCCCGGACCAGGCTAACCCCCTAATAGTCTGGAAAATGGAGGGACGAGTGTACGTATATGCATAAAATGACGCACATACCTTGGTGTATTATAACAATTTTTTTTTCCTTCTCTCTCAGCTGACCACCTACACCAGTCTGATGCAGGTCAATGACGGGCACCTTGGGGCATGGCTGCGCTCCTGTGATGACCCATGTTGGCCGTGGTAGTGGCTGAACCAACTAAAAAGGTGTTCTTTTCACAAATAGGGTGGTGAATGAATGGAATGGTCTCAGTAGACAGGTAGTTAGTGTGGAGTCATTAGGGAGCTTTAAAGAGGAGCTGGATAGGTTCATGGATGGGGATGAAAGGTGGATGTAGGTAGTGTTAGGTGACAAGAACTACCACGTGTAAGCCTCGCGGCCTCTTGTAGCTTCCTTATTTTCTGATGTTTTTTATATTTTTCATAACATTGATTTTGCCTTTTATTCCTACTTTCACGTTTTCCTTTCATGACATGAAAGTGTCACTGTGTTGCCATTGTTTCTCTATCATGCATATTCTTTCCCTCCAGTTTCTCTATTTCTCTTCCCTATTTTTGTGATAAAGCCCCTCTTCTATGAATGTTTTCAAATTTTCTTCTTTTTCCTTTTTTCTGCTTATTCAATTGTGTATGTGTTAATATGCATACAAGTGTCCATAAAATGTTGAGAGGGTTGGAAAAGTGATAATAGTGGTAAGTCATTGAATCTTTTGGCCTTGTTTACACATTTTGGAGTTGAATAAAACACTTGTTTCACTTCACACTGCTCCAGGTTCACACCCTTATAAACTGATACAATAGTGAATCAAACAATATTTTGAAACAAAATTTACCTTTTCAGTTCAATTCCTTTAATGCAAAAATTTGTTTTTAGTACAGTAAGATCTCTCATCTAACAAGTAGTAGGTACCAAAAATAACTTGTTAGATATGAATTTGATAGATGTTAGTTAATACATTAACATCATCATCATCATCATCATTCTTTTCCACGTCAGATTTTCCCAAAATGTCTTATGAGGTTAGACGGTCGATGATATGCTTCCAATTCTATTGTCGGCGTTCATTATTAAAATTTGCGGCCTGAGTTTTACACCCCGGATGCTCTTCCTGACAGGCAACCCCAGTTATTGCCTAAGGGCCTGGGTGGATTGCCTACCATGGCTAACGAGCCCCACCTGCCGAATGCGAATAAATAAACATCTGGGGAAAATTATATTATGTAAAAAAATTGGACCGAACCCCAAATTTGACTATTATATAAGTTAATGGCGTTGGTTTAAGTCATATATTCATGCATAGTGATCACATAATCACAACAGTGTGGCGAGAACTGAGGTAGGAGATTGGAGAGAGGCGATGTGAGGGGAGGGTGGACGCCAATGACGTCATGCACTGGGCCAAGGTGGCGGCTGATTTGAAGTGCGCGCCCGGGATTTTTTTCGTTAGTTTCTATATTTCCTTGTTAGACACGAATATGGGTTGAGGTCCAATATTGTCGTTAGATATGAACTTGTTTCTGAGGTTTGAATCGTCCGGGCCTTACTAGTGCAAATCAGACCTCCCCCATGCGGGCCACGACTGCCTCAGTCTTTCGTGGGTGAGTCAGGCACTTATGGTGATGCTAGAGTCTGAGTTAGTAAAAAGTCCCGACTCTGTCCCCATCCACCAGTAAGAATTTTTTTTTTTTCAATGATGCAAATGCCTCTTAATATTTCTTGTTGCTACAATTCTTTATTTTCTCTAATTTCCATCTTATTCAGAACTTGTTTGCTGTTCCTGTTCCTGTTCTTTGCTTATGTCAAACATACACTTAGATGCTGCCATCTGGAGGCAGAACCCCAAGAACAATATAACGATTCATGTGGTAGTGGGAATGACATCTTGTGTTAGTCATCATGGCAAATTTATTAGTGAGAAAGTCAATGGGGTCCAATTTAGGAAAGGACTCAGTCAGACACCCAAGAAATTCAGGAGTTGGGAGTCAAGTACCGACTCTATAGCCTTGCTTCCTCGGCCTCCTTGGTGACTGTCCTCCTGTGGGTTATTCCTTTGATGAAGGTAATTTTTCCCTGCTTTACTTTGCTGGCTCATGTCTAAGGGCTAGCGGCAAAAATAAGCAAATAAGAGTAGCACTGAACCTCCCACGCCAAGCTTCAGATGGAGACTGACACTCTCAACGCTGCCGGGCCGCCAACCTGTCCCAGACCCAGTAATCTATAGGTGCACACGTACTACATATCCCTCAACCTCAGGAATGATTAAAAATCTGGATATATCTGAAACATTACATACAACCTGCTCTGCCTTTGTTATAGCTTTTTCATTCATCATACATACTTGATTTGATAGATAGCTATACATAATTATATGTAGAGATTCATTCATATTTCAGAGTATGTATATTCATAGAGATGGTTTGTTAAAGCCGGTACTTTACTGCCGTTTGATAAATAACACTTCTCCATGGCTAACGAATATTTCATAAATTCTGCCGCAATATTCATCAGTCAATGGATTATAGGATATATCTTAGGGTCATTGACAGCAATCACACAAGCTTATGTTTAATCCAGGTTAAATTTCTGTCCATGTGAATTCTTGCTACGAAATACCATGCCATGAAAAGAATGGCACACGCCACACCATGAAAGGGTTGGAAAAAAAAAATAATAAAAGGCACAACAATGAAAAGGGTATAAAAAAAAAGAATAAAAGTAAAAATTGAATAAAATAAAAATTGAGTAAATTAATAATTTCCTTTATTTTGTTTACCTGTACACCTGTTTAACAGTTTTTGTGGTGCGGCGCAGACCCTTTCTGCACCTCTTCCTCGTGAGATGAGCATGCCAAACACCACACCACCAAGCAATCAAATGAAAAGAACTGAAAACATATTAATTGAAAAAAAAAAAAACTATTTCCTTTTCGTGACCTTTCCTCACGACAAGGAGGTGAGGTGGTGGTAAAAGAAGGAAGGGAGAAATCAAACATGAGACAAACTGGACCACAGGTTCTTGATATTGTAAACATTTAAGTCTTACAGGTCAAGATCTACATTATAATTGACTCACTTTGCTTAGTAGCATGTACTCACCAGTTTTTTCCTATATGAAGTTGCATTAATTTGTGCTAACTTTCATTTCAATGCTACAGGGAGTGAATGTCACATGAATAGTATAGAGTTGGTCCAACCAATGCAGTTCCGTATTGTCTCCTCAGCCTATGAAGGTTTGGAGGATGAGATTCCATCACGCCAGCAGCAGGACACATGGCCCGCACACACCCCAGTTTACAATACTCGTGAACATTTCCTCAGCAGGTGTTCATTTGTTCATTAAAATTGATAAAATAATGACAAGGTTAGGCAGCTGGCGTTGGCAAAGCATAAACCAGGGCTAGCCATGAGTCCAGCACACGACAATGTCACACAACTCACCATGCAATAAAAGTAAGCACATCTTCAAATTCTAATGAACACATTTTTTTTTCATGTTTTTGAGCATGCAATCTTTATATCCTATAAAAAAATATACATATGGTCCACTCCTCATGCTAACATACTGCTTAGAACAATAGTGTATAAAAGATTAAGTAAACATTCTTCATATGTAATGATATTCCTATGACTGTGAGATGACATGCAAATAATCATCACAGACTCCTGATAAAAATGACCAAAACACGTTTCCTCATAAAAGCAATGAATACATGCATAAACTTAAAACAACATATCAGTTAAAATCACAAAATGACTCCTATACATATCATAAAAGCAAAAGGAAATTCATTAACACCTGAAAATAAACTTCCTTATAAAATCAGGTAGAAATGTTATGCTTATTTTGTATTTATCTCTGAAGTGAATGAAGACATGAATATACCTGAAAAAAAACCAGTTACTCAAAACAAGCCCCACAAAATCACTAATAACCTCACTACAACTTTACTGAAAGTATCTCATCATTTGAAATCAAAACTTCCCTTTAACTTTATTTCCTAATATCAGAAAGAAAGGTTAGGCCTGTTCTGCATCAGTGGGGAGAGCGCGAGGCTTTCTGCTGCACTCTCTTGTTTGAGACTCATCTTCGGGGTTTCATTCTCTGGCTTCATTTCCTGACTCATCTGTTTGCTGGAGGAAAATGCTCTCGGTTTCGCTGGTGGAATCACCCTCGGCCGTCTCTATGTCAGAGGGCAGCTCAGAGGCTTCATTAACCTCTCCATCAGCCTTACCATTGAACACTTCATTCAGGTAGTCCCTCAGGGGTATGGCGCACCACTGGCTGTTCAGGGGGAAGATGTAGTTGTTGCAGCACACCATGGAGTCCACCAGGGGCCGAATGTTGGGATCCTCGGCCATGGTCATCTTGATCAGGGCCACATTGCAGTAAAATTTCAGGGTTGCAGCATGGTAATTTACCGCACCTTTGCATGCCATCCACAAGACCAGCAACCCAAAATTATACACATCAATTGGTTTGCCCAAGTCTTCGTTTGCCACCTCCACACCCTCAAAGGGCCAGTCTGCTCTTATCTCGCACTCCTGCTGCTCCTCGATGGGGCGCAGAGCAGCGTGGCCATTCATGATGAGCACGTTGTCAGGGTGGAGGTGCTTGTATGCTACTCCTCTCTCATGGTAGTGGTACAAACCTGCCAAAGTAACTACGATTAATAATTCCAGTTGACAATAAATGTTTAATGTTTTACAATTATACCATACTGTATGGTAATACATTTACCTTCAAGATAATTCCATTAATTTAATTTTGTATCTACACAGGTACAGACAACACATCTCCCACATGAGTACCTCTACAGCTTAGTTTTCCCACATATGCAAATGCACAGCGAGACAGGTGAATAAACAAATAATGAGCATGAGTGATCATGTAAGCAGCAGAAACTCCATATGCTAGTGTGTCTCATCCCTCCCTCATGTGTGGCATGATAATACCCTGGCCACAGCAACTGTTTTACACTTCTTCATTCATATTACCAGTTAACAAGTGGGATAAAACATACGTTATTTCATACCTTTAAGATGACGAACTTGACGATACATTTTAAACCCTTGATATAACAAACCCTTTTTACTAAATTTGTTATATATTGCCCGGTCTGAGCCTGCCAAACACGCCCTCCATTCAACACACCAAATGGTCGGTATATGTGGAGACCGATCGAACACGTGGCCGAGTCTGATGGATCCTTCCCGCCATGGACTGCCGGCCTCAGTCTGCGCCTATCTCTCAGTGTGTTCACAGTGCTCTCCTGCACCTCAGCTGTGGCTTTTATTTCTACTGTTCCAATTAAGTTGTGCCAAGTTGTGGGTGATACAGATATCAGCCAGGGCAGGGATTCTAAAAAATCCCTCGTAACCACCAACTTACGAGTGTATAGCTACAATAACCGCACGAGGGTGGGCCGAGCTTGATGAGTGAGTGACACCTCGCACTGAGGTGTCACTCACGCAGGGTGATCGCTGGACCTCTGGTTGGGGTATATTAGGGATATTCTAGGAATGTGTGGGGAGATTCTGCTGACCAGGCACTTGAAGGCGAGACATCTGTCGCGCTACGACAGTTGCTGTATGTCCGTCTTGAAGGGGGTGATGCGCAACCAACGTTTGACGCGCCACCCTGAACATCGTGAGTAAACGTGGTGCGGCAGAACCTGTCATAGTGGCCAGTCCTGGTGCAGAGGCGACATTGGGCTGTTATAGCGGGACACTTGTCAGTCCTCGCCCAATGACCTTGGCACCCACAGCTGTGGCAGGAAGCGGCACCGGCAGGGCACTTTCCAGGGCCGTGACGCCGTGCACACGACTGGCAAGGGTGAGCCGGGCTAGAAGCTGCTGTTGAATATTGAGTCTTCCCGCGATAACCTGAATGTGGCATTTGAGGCGAATGAGGCGTCTTGTCGCGGCGTCTGCCTTTCTTGTAGGTAGACATGGCACGCAGCTGGCTTGGTGAGGAGTGAATAGCGGAGGCTGTATTGCGGGTGGCTTCGAATGAGCGACAACAGGTGACCACGTCGTGGAGAGAGGCGCCTGTGTCGAGGGAGATAAGGCGTTGAATCAGCTCTTCATCTCTCACGCCCATGAGTAACACCATCTTCAGCTGGATCTCCGCAGAAGTCACAGCATTACCAGTGCACAAGTCGACCTCCTCTGCCAAGTTCTTCAATCGCACGTAGAAATCGGAGAACGACTCGCCGTCCGCCTGTTTGCAACACAGGAGTTCACGGCGGCGTAGCGCTTCGTTGCGTTGGCTCTTGAAGTGAGACTGTAGAGCGTCCAGGACCTGTCACAGTCAAGGAAGTGTCAGGTGCGATCCCTAGGGTATGCTCTAGGATCCTTTGCACATCAAGTGACACAGACATCCGTAGTTGAATGAGTTGCTTCTGTCGGGGCAGTTTCTGTAAGTCCAGCATGGTGGAAAAATCTTCCCAAAGTCGACGCCATTGCCGGAACACTTGAAAAGAAGCATCAGAGAGTAGTGTCGGGGGGCTGTGAGCCACGTGCTTGCCTGAAGAAGGCGCGAAAGTAGGCGTAGCAGCCACAGGGGAAGTAGCGACAGGTGGAGCAGTAGAGATTGTCGCAGGAGCCGTGACAGGAGATGACTTGTAGTGCCGCGCATCAGCTTCGTGGGAGGTTGGCGGGTAGGCTGGGCCAAAAAAAACAAGTTGTTCAGAATTTAATGTAAGTTTCCTAAAAGTTGTGAGTGAGTGTCAGGAACACAAAAATGTAAATTTGGTAAAAAAAAATTGACGTCTTACGGTAAGACAGTCTGTTACCGTGGAAACCATTACCGACAACTACACAAAATGCCTAAAATAATGATTTATCACGCTTTGAATGACCCTCAGAGATGCTGCTGGTACCAAATGATGCAGAATTGAAAGCCAAAGATGATATGACAACTAGACAGTGGGTGTGATACAATTCAATAAAAAATATTTGCAAAAAACTCATTTTTGTTTCAGATTTTGTGTATAAAATTCAAACTTTATGTAATAATAGGCATATTTGTTTTCTAATTGCTGGTCCTCACTTCTAAAGGCATGAATACCAAAACCAAGACCTTGCTGTGGCTCTTTGACAAGTGTCCCCCCATCTTCAGTGTACCAGGAAACCATGGATTCACTGGCCCTTATCCACCAACAGGGGAACAGGTTCTTCTTCAGTACCATGGGTATCATAAACAACTGCAGCAAGCCAGCCATCTTCAGTCTAGCGCATTGGATGCCGCCAGACTTGTAACAAAGGACTTGCAGGACTGGTGGGTAAATACTGGTATTACCCTTAAATCGTGGCAAGCGATAGAGCAGATGATCCTTACAGATATTGAGGAGTACAAACTAAGGAAGAGTAAGAGGAATAGGACAACAGATACAGAGACCAAGAAAAGGGAGGAGTTTTTGGCAAACACGAGGCAGACATTTTGGATTGTTCAACCCGAGTTTGAGAAGAGACTGGCAGCAAAACAACAGCTGGAGAAGCAAGACCAGACAGATAAGGAAGACTGGTTGTACCTGGAAGGTGTACGTGGGGTTACTCGCACCGCAACTCTGGGCCCACGCGATCAGAAACTAGCAAAAAGGCAGAAGCGCAAGTTTCTTGATCAGCAGGCAGCGCAGGAGAGAAAAGCTAAGGATTGTCTACGCTCTGCCACTGCTGCCCATAGTGCAGATGCCGTAGAAGAAAGTCACGACCCTGAGTCTGAAGATTCCACTGAGATACCAATGCACACTGTTTCTGTGTCACTCCCTAAGGTCAGCAAGAAGATGGAAAGTGTTCCTATGGAGGCCTGCTTCATTGCTGACAAGTACGCAATCTCGAATAGGGCGGTGACAGAACTGGCTGCTGCCTTTCGTAAAGATGGAGGGAAGAACCTTGAGGAGTACAACCTGTCTGTGAACACAACGGGAAGGAGGAGACAGTCTGCAAGGCTTGAGAAGGCGGCAGATATTACTAAGTGGCAACTTGGCGATATCACTTCCAAGATGTATGCACTACACTGGGATGGGAAGCTGATCAAGTCCCTAATGCATGTGGGCAAGGACATGGAACGAGTGGCGGTGATACTGACAGGGACGGATGGCCAGGAAGTTCTACTATCAATTGTTGGGATGGAAGGGAGGTCAACTGCTGAAAATGAGGCAGCAAAGATTATTCAGGTGATTATTCAGTATTATTTTGTATTTTTTTGTATTATTAACTCACTCACATTTGTTATCGTTATTTATTCCACTCGCATAATCGACTCGGCTTCGCTTCGTTGATTACTGATCGTGTAATAAATAACGATAACAAATGCTCGTTCATTGATTAACTGTATATTAGCGTGTGTTAGTCACCTTATTCTATTTATTTTCTTTCCAGGTCCTCAATGACCATCCACTGGACACATCCGGATAGGTGCTCTTGTCTTTGATACAACTGCAGTGAACTCTGGGGTCTGGAGTGGAGTCGTCGTAAGACTGGAGACAGAGTTTGGTAGAAGTCTTCTGCAACTGGCATGTAGACACCACATCCATGAGTTGATTGGGGGGGCATCTTGCTCAATTGTGTATGGCCCAACCACAGGACCCAATGAACAGCTGTTCAAGCGACTGGTGAACAATTGGAGCGAATTGAACCACAACAACTACACATTGGTCGAGGTGACTGCTCCACAAAGAGAGTTGACGGGCTATATACATAACACCATCACCTTCCTTCAGACATGGATCGAGAACAGCACCAAGGAGACACTTCGACATGACTACCTGGAGCTGGCAGAACTAACACTGCTGTTTCTTGGAGGGACCGTCCCTGCCGGTCGGAGATCCATCACCATCAAAGCGCCTGGGGCATTCCATCACGCCCGTTGGATTAGCAAGACTTTGTACACGTTTAAGGTGGCACTCTTTCGATGCCAGCTTGGGGATGTATATGCACCCGAAGAATTGGAAGACATCACCAGTCTTGCTGTATTCTTGGCAATCTTCTACACGAAAGCATGGTTAACGTGCACGAGTGCTGCCGATGCACCATCGAATGACCTGGCACTAATGAAGAACCTCCTCAAGGCAGAGGCCAATATCAGCAAGGACCCAATGAAGTGGCCTGCCAAATTTCTCTCCTTTGTCGTTCCGGCCAGACAGAAGCTACAAACCATTTGTGGTATCTCTCAGAGAGATTGGTCTCTTTGGCACTGTTCTCGGACCGAACATCATCTGACAAACAGACGATGAGAAAGGCTATGCTGAGGTACCATGACGCGACAGACAGTCCACAGACAAGAAAACAGGAGATGCCAGCCTCACATCAATTGGGCAGTAAAGCCCTCAAAGACTTCATTGGACATGACTCTTGGAGCATGTTTGAGCTCTTGGGTATTGACTCCAGCTTTGTCAAGCTCCCCGTTGCACAATGGACCACCTCGGACAACTACCGTCATGGCAAGAAAGTTGTGGCCAACCTCCCTGTTGTCAATGACGCAGCAGAGCGGGCACTAGGACTCGCCACAGATTTGAACACAAACAAGGCCCCCAAATCTGAAGAGCAGCTCCAGGCACTATACAGAGTTGTGAAGGGTGTCCGAGAGAAGCTGCATGGACTGGCAACGTCAACTGAGGTTGTGACAAAAAAGTCACTGGCCTCCATTTCGTACAGTTGGGACTAATATGAGTGTGTATTGTGTACTGATCTTACTTAGAAGTAATTGACTTCCATTGGTAGATTTCGGGATAACTAATTTTTATTTTGTTCAATAATTGACCATAAATGTGAAGAAAATGTGTTTTTTTATTTAAAAGTGGAATTAATTGTTTCACAGACATTGTGTATATGTTCTATGCTCTTTGGCTGTCTTTTCTGCATATTTTGGTACCAACATGAACCCTGACGGTCATTCACAGCCTGAGAAATCATCAATTTAGTCAATTTGTTGTCTTGCCGGAAACGGTTGCTATGGTAACGGACTGTCTGACCGTAAGATGTCATTTAAAAATAAAATTTTTATTATGGGTTTGTTCCTGATACCCAATCACAACTTTTAGGTGACTTACAACCTTGTAGTATAAATTCTTGAAAATAACCCCTTTTCTGGCCCAGCCTATTGGCGGGGCAGGAATGTGCCGCGCGCTGGCTGGAGGCTGTGTCGGAGACAAAAGCTTCACCAGTACTTAGAGGCGCGCATCTTCCTCCTTCCCGCGGGCCTTGTTGTCACGTCGGCGTCTCTCCTCTTCACGCTGACACCTCTCCTCGTCTTCCTGTCTACGACGATTATTCTCTGATATACGGGACTCTTCCAGATACCGGAGAAGAGATGAGATGGCATCGCCGTGAGGCTCAGCGGTCGGCGGCGATGATGGCGTGGAGGTGTCGAGGGGATTCCAGGGGGGGGGGAAGCAATTTCCTCCTCTTCGTCAGAATCAGACCCACTCATCGAGAGTGACGCAGTGGGGAATGACATGTGGAGAGACACAAGACACTATGAGATAACCACCGTGCGTGGACTATCTCAACACCGGAAAAATGTGGGGGAAAACTTTTCCAACACCCACACGAGATGCGGGTTGTGTGTGTGTGTGTGTGTGTGGCGTGGAGAGCGGGGAGGTTTGCCGGGCTGCCCTCTGTGCTTTTCAAGGTCACAAGGAGACAAGGAAACTGCACGTACACACGAGACCCCACTACAAAGAACGCACCCACTATACACACTTCACAAAGCCCTTAAGCAACACTGAACCCTACCGTCAGGTATAATCCACGCGCTGTATATCCACAGGCACACGAGTCGCTGATGGACGAATTAATCCAGGGAGAAGAGCGAGTGTCGTGGTGAGGTTGCCGGTGTAGCGGCGTGGTGCTGTGGTGGCGGGCTGGCTGTGTGAGTCGCTACCGGCATTCTCTGCGTAAAGTACACTAGAAACCTTCGAGCTGCGCCATATTGCTCTTTGCAGTGGTGACTGGAGTGGTTAGGTAAAGGAGGTTCCAGGGAGAAGCGAGCAAGACTTCCTTAGGTTTATTTCTAGAGAACAGAAAGAACCGGGACCGCTAGCGTGGAGCTAGTGTGGACAGCCCGCGGGCCAGGTAACAACTGAAGTTATAACGCCTTGCAGGGCGCACACTGTTGCCGTGTCACGTAGTGTTGCTACGTAACATATGATATGTATGTGTATGAGAGGCATGCAAATATGTGTGTGACTGTCTGATGTAATTCACATATCCACACCAATCACAGAGCAGCGCCTAACATGATCTGGCCAATCACGTTGCTCTCAGCTGTCAGGCTCCCGAGGAGATTTAAAGAGACCATTACAAATGCAGCGAGACTGTTACAGCAAGTGTGTGCGTGTACACAGACAATGACAACACCACCACCGAATAATTATGGCAGCCAAACTTGTATGATGAACTATACGTTCTGATTCAAGAAATCGACCAATACAGTCGGCCCTCGATTTAACGGACTAAAAGGGGGGAGAAGTTGTCCGTTAAAGCCAATTGTCCGTTACTGCGAGGGTATTTTCCCAAGGGTGTGAACATAAGGGAAAAACTGGAAAAATTGTGAAATAAATAAGAAATAATCAAACGCAACCAGACCGTGTAGGTATGTTGGGAGGTAAACAGTGACTGGCGCTAAATGCTGGATTTGGCACGCTCGCCCATGATTGCTCGGGACTGGTATTAGGAGAGGTAGTAAGTCTCCAGGCTCGCTCATTACTACTTGGTATGCTATGAAATATCCTCACTCTAGGTGAATGTAGACATATAATTGCCTTTTAATGGCTATTATTCATATATATATATATATATATATATATATATATATATATATATATATATATATATATATATATATATATATATATATATATATAAGTAATGATGAAAATACAGTAAAACCTCTCGTATTCGGACCCTCAATATTCGGACTTTGACATTATTCAGACCTCCTCCTGATCCATCACTGAGCCTATTCTTTGTGTACTGTAATTGTGGTTTCTTTGTTGTGCCCAAATGTTGTATTAGCAAGTGATCTTTGGCCATTGAGCCTTGGGGCCCAGATCCAGCAACGGAGGTGGTATCTGCAGCTACCACCCGCTCTCCCACCGCCTAGATATTACCTGCCCTTACTACCGTATCCAGCAAGCCTCCCTCGGTAGGTAGTAAACGGGTAAGAAGGCCCTGACTGGCTTGGGCGAGTAATGACGTCATCAAACTTGTCATCAGTCACCAGCCAATGACAAACTGTTTCTAAAACTTCTCGACCAATCGCAAGTCAACAAGACGTTTGAAACGGCCTTTAAAGGTCGTGTCACACAGACACTTTTTCCGTTAGTGTTACGGGGTGGCTGCGGCAAGAATGTTTCCCTATCATTGGCTACCCCGCCACCTCAACACCTTTAAATAACCCTTATTTAAGGTGACACACAGTAGCTACTATAGTCTATTCACTTAAGCCTGGATTCCTGGGCTGGGAGCGGCTCGATGCCTAGGCGAGTATGTAACGACGTCGCTGATTGGCTGATAGACTCGGGCTGGGTGGTGATGGTGGTGGTACTTGCCTAGCCGCAACCCAAAACCCTTGTGTTGCCTCAGAAAAATATTCATATTTCTTGGCTTTACTCATCTCTTACACAAGATAGGCCTATTTTGTTTGCATCAGTAAATCAGGCAGTGATTGTTCAACAACAACAGGAAATTCATAACTCAATAGGGTAAAAAATAAAGTCATGACTGACTATCACAAGAGTAGGCGGACTTTTAGGTTTTCAGTGCATTGAAATGTTGTACTCCTACCCGATATAACCAAGCTACCAGATAATAGTTATGAAAGCTGAGTTTACCATCGTGTTCATAATACATTGCTGCATATTATGAGTATAAAAAAAATACAGTAAGACTACACTAATATTAAGATAATTAAAGGAAAGTAAAAGAGTGTATAAACATTATTTCTTGCTTATTTTGCTTCAACTCGCTCTAACTCCATAAGTTTTGATCACATTCAATTTTCAAGAACTGTTTCAAAATCCTTATACTTTTCCGCTTCCTGTGGTATGTAGCACGTACCAATAAGGAAAAGAGTAGGTGGTCAAAATGGCTAAGAAAGTTAAAACTACTACTGCAAACTGGCACAGTGACAGGTGAGCATTGCTCCCTATATAGGAGAGACTGTTTTCGGGAGAGCTATCAGAGGCTCCACCCGTCACGGCACCAGTTTGAAACAGTTTAACTTTCTTAGCCATTTTGACCACCTACTATTTTCCTTATTGATACGTGCTACATACCACAGGAAGCGGAAAAGTATAAGGATTTTGAAACAGTTCTTGAAAATTGAATGTGACCAAAACTTATGGAGTTAGAGCGAGTTGAAGCAAAATAAGCAAGAAATAATGTTTATACACTCTTTTACTTTCCTTTAATTATCTTAATATTAGTGTAGTCTTACTGTATTTTTTTTATACTCATAATATGCAGCAATGTATTATGAACACGATGGTAAACTCAGCTTTCATAACTATTATCTGGTAGCTTGGTTATATCGGGTAGGAGTACAACATTTCAATGCACTGAAAACCTAAAAGTCCGCCTACTCTTGTGATAGTCAGTCATGACTTTATTTTTTACCCTATTGAGTTATGAATTTCCTGTTGTTGTTGAACAATCACTGCCTGATTTACTGATGCAAACAAAATAGGCCTATCTTGTGTAAGAGATGAGTAAAGCCAAGAAATATGAATATTTTTCTGAGGCAATGCAAGGGTTTTGGGTTGCGGCAAGGCAAGTACCACCACCATCGCCACCCTGCCCGAGGCTATCAGCCAATCAGCGGCGTCGTTACATACTCGCCTAGGCATCGAGCCGCTCCCAGGAATCCAGCTTAAGTGAATAGACTATACACTGACCTAAATAATGACACGTGTATATAACAAACAGCTCACCATAATCACTACGATGTATAATAACTAGTAATAAGACATAAAACTCTGCCCAGCCTGCTGGCGAGCGACCTGCCCCGCCTGGCGCCCTGCCTACCTCTCAGGACAACACGCTGTCATCCGCCTCACCTGTACCTTCCTGAAGAAGACAGGTCAGCCAGCTACCACGCCTGTGATATCACCAGGGATCATAGGGCTCCTCAAGGGGTTCTCACTGCCCTACAACCAACACCAAGGAGGAGGAAACCTCCGCCATCATGATACTGCTGCCGGCTGCCAGACGTAGGACTGACAGTGCTGTACACTACACCTGTACAGTACTGTATTTTCATTGTGTATTTTTACCGTAGATTTATTTATTTACATGATTTATCTTATGTTTATTGATATTTGCATGACTTAGAAATTTGCGATATTCACCTAATTTTTTATTTTTTTTATATTATTATTCGGATCTTTGCATTACTCGGACCACTCCTTGGCCCAATTAGTCCGGATATGAGAGGTTTTACCGTACAAACAAAGCGCTCATCCACGCCTGGCAGCGCGGCCGCAGCAGCAGCAGTGTTGTGGTTAGACATGTAAGACACATGTAGGGCTACACTCTGAGGAACTTTCATGTGTTGTTGAAAATTATTATTACCGTATTTTACGGCTTATAAGACACTTTTTTT
This sequence comes from Chionoecetes opilio, assembly GCA_016584305.1. NCBI lineage: Eukaryota > Metazoa > Arthropoda > Malacostraca > Decapoda > Majidae > Chionoecetes > Chionoecetes opilio. Next base: position 287,735 of record JACEEZ010008894.1, on the reverse strand, counting down.
CCTAAAAAATACTCATGCATCTTCCAAGACGAATGTTGGAATGAGACTGCCGCCAAGACTGGCGGGAGCCGTTCCGCGGCAACTTCCACCTCGGCAGATTGGCACCAACAGCACCACCTATCGTCTGCTAGTGTTGATGTATCATTTACCACCAGGTTGTCCCACGTATCACAAGGTAAGACTCTATATGAGTCTGCCACCAGGACTGGCGGGAGCCATTCCGGGACAATTTTCACCTCGGCAGATTGGCGTCAACAATGCCACCTATCGTCTGGTAGTGTTGATGGATCATTTACCACCAGGCTATCACACGTATCACAAGCTTTTTTCAGTCCAGAAAATTATCACCCATGGTGAATTCATCAAAACGATTTACTAATACTATCGCATACAAGCTAAAAGTTGTACGATATGCCAAATAACATGGGAACAGGCCAGCAGAAAGACACTTCGGACCACCACTAGCGCCTACTGAGAAAATCGGTAGATTTTACCACCTACCGGTAAAACATCTTTTTATATTTTTTTTTATGAAAATTTTTCTGCAATGTCTGCTAGTGTTGATTAATCGTCTGCTAGTGTTGATGCAGCATTTACCACCAGGCTGTCACACATATCACAAGCTCTTTTCAATCCTGTAAGTTATCACCCATAGTGAATTCATCAAAACGATCTGTAGGTCAAAAATCTGTAGATTTTACTAGAATATTTGTTTCTTGTTTTTTTTCTTAGAAATTTCTTTAAAAAATCAGGGTGCGTCTTCCAAGATGCAGCGTCTTATAAGCTGTAAAATACGGTAATTCTTTTCCTATCTTTTCATTGCATCAACATTGAATGTCACAGCATATTCTCTGAGTTTGTCCTTAGACTTGCGACTATCACTCACTGTTTGTTTCTCTGCTCCATACTCGTCACACACCGGGTGACAGAAACATGATTCCACCTTCTTATTACGCTCTAATTTCTCTGCAATACTTAGATTCACACGCTTTCTTTTACCACTTCCCATCTCTTTTGATGCCATAACTTCACTGCACTGAACAAGTCTAAATAAGCATAAAAAAACACCGAAAAACAGGCAAACACAGCTTAAACTGAGCTTGTAAACATGCGCTCCAACTGTCATAAACATGTACTATACGCTCCGACTGGCGGACACTTAAAGGCGCCGTCACACTAGCACTTTTTCCATCGACGTGAGAGGACGAGTCTGACGAGTTCCGACGAGCCAACCATGAATGCATCCATGCACGTTTTTAGCTAGTTATGCTTGTCTACGATTGACAATATACATAAGTAAGTGTATAGCAGTGATAACCTGCATGGGTGTCGCAGCCATGTTTGTTTACCATCGATGAAAACAGTGCAGGCGAACAGCTGTGTGTGTAACGGTTTGCAGTCTCCCGGGGTGGAAGCTTCGGCAAACACTAGAGGCAAGGAGAGGAGAGAACCTGCGAAGCGAAACTTAAGAGAAAGCGATCACAAGAAGTCAAGAAATTGTAATACGTACTAATATTCACTATTTTAACCCACATACACACCTTCTACTACTAAATCACTAGCAACACAGGCTCCTACTTATATATCTTAATATCTGACACATTAAAACTCCTTAAAACCCAAGCATTCCAAAAAAAACTAAAAAAATTAGGTTGAGTTGACAATTCAAGTGGCGATAAGCGGTCTGATATGCCATTGTTGCCCGCAAATTTATCTCGGGAATGGAGTCCGTTAAATCCAAAGTCCGTTAAATCGAGGGTCGACTGTATGTATATATATTAGGTTTGCCCTAATATGAATCTATTGCAAGTATAGCTATTGTATGTCAAATATGATATATATGGAGACAATGATGCAATAAACACATCACATTTCAAACAGGCAAGCATGAAATGGCTCTATGATACACAATCAACATTAATATGGTGATACAACTTGTGTTTTGGCATTTGCTGAAGTTTTGTTGCCTCAAATCTCACTCTCGTAGGGAGCTAAGGGTGGTCCCGAGCACCCGTAGCCTCGCGGTCTCGTAACCGGTGACAAAACGGTTTGAGCATCACTCGTAGAGGCGCTACGAGGTTTAAGTCATCTAGGGTACTACTTCCTATCTCGTAACGCCTTCGAGCATCCAGGCCCAGGTGGGTATAAACACATATCACCGAACAAAGGCCCTCATATACCAAACGATGTTCGGCAAAAGACCAATATGCATCGATCTTCGTTTATAAATAGCTTTCCACTTCAATGAACAGTCCTTCCCTCCTAAATAGTGCATTAAGGTGAGGGTTTACTGCATTCAAAAAATTTTATTACCATTTCTGTACTTACGTTTTTTCAGAGCTTAACCCTTTCACGTACAAATGACATCTTTGAGCGTCATCCAAAAATAATATTTTAAAATATTTATTAAAAATCTTAAAAAGCGCGCGGTTGACGTGAGATTCACTTGACCGTTGGAGCGAATTACAATATATTATATTAAAATATATTTTGTATAATATAATATTGTATAATATTATATTATACAATATATTTATTAAAAAAAAAACTTTACGCTATCTTTCACTTCGTTGTATGGGTTTATTTTTGAGCGAATTACAATATATTATACTTCATTGGAAAGGAAATTTATTCAGTTATGTCATGGAATGTAGAAAAATCTTCTATGATGATAAGTTGATTTTTGGCATATTATTTTTTGCCGCAAGGTGTTATTTTTTTTTTTTTTAACTTCTAACTCGAGATTTGTAAGTTATTTTCATGCTAGCGTATTTTTTTAACATTGTATGATATAGGAAATGATCTTAGCTTCTTAAAAACGAAACATAATTGAACTCGATACCTTTGATAGTTTAGTTTCTAGACGCGGTGGAAGTACAACTTTTTTCCCGCGCGTGACATTTCAGGTGACAATGGGTTTACGCGGGACAACAAAAAGTGAATGACAATGGTGACGTGAAAGGGTTAAGTGGTTTGTGATTGTAGGGAAATCTCTGCTTTGAAAGTGATGGCTTACATTCTGATGTCTACACTCTACCCTTAGCTTTGAATAACATTTGCTGCTGGACACAATAACAATAATCATCACAACTGAGTATTAATTATAGCCATCAATACATGAGAAACAGACTTCGTAAAGTTTACTTTTCTTGCAACCCTGCCTATGTGAGGGAGATGAGATGACAAAGATCAACTCTGCACAATAATTAGGGGCTTCAAGTATATACTCTTACGAAATAAGAATACCTGTAGGAGATGAAGTAGTATTGAAAATATAGTATAAAGCAATTACTACAATATAATGGATCAAGATAAAATTTTTCCACTAAATCATCAATACATTATAGAAGGCACACAAGATGTATGTAGAAATGTTCAAATCAAAACCTTAATAGCACATTATACAAATATGTAGTGTCAGCCACAGTTGTTACCTGTCACATCACTGCCATCTGATTTAAGTATTTACCTAGTCGTGATGGGAAATGTGTTAGTCTCATGGGGTCCCGCCTCATGCCTCAATCGCGGGTAATCATAACTTTAAAATCATAAATACTCTATTTCACTGCATTTACTATTTCACTGTCTAGGCTAAGGGGGTCCAGCTACTGTGGGCCTGCGGGCAAATTTTTTTGTGGTCTTTTTTTTCCCATATCAAAAAGAACTGGTCGAGGGCAAAAACAACTAACCGGATCTGTACCAAACAATATCAATAAAAACTCTTGCTTACCCTTCAAGATGTCCTTGGCCAGGGCCTCCAGAGTGAGGGAGGTGATGTACTTGGCGCTGGTGATGAACTGATGCATGGTCTGAGCCTTCTCCTTCACACTGATATCACCGCTGCCCAAATCCTCCAGTTCGCTGATGCAGCTCACAATCTTGGCAGCCACAACAGGCACCAGCATGTGAGCCAGGTCCTGCCCCTGGAGTGGAATGGTGTAAACTTTTTTTCCCCATTATCAATGTAATTATCAATGACATTATACAAATGAAACCTATCAATGTAATCAATCTTTCATTTCTTTCGCAAAACAGAGTAGGGGATTTCTGAAAAGCTGAGAAAACTTAGTGTAAATATTTAAATGAACTGTTCTTATAAAATTCCACTCTGGTTCATGTAGAGAACATGGCAATAGCAGAATCAGAGATTTCTATCAGTTTGCTCTCGTGGTAGTATTGCATTTTGTTTAAACTTTTACATGCTCACAGGTGTTTTCCAATATTGAATAGGAAGAGTTGTGAAGGAGCAAGTCAGATAGTTGATGACATGCTTTGAAAGATGCCTGTGTTGACATATATAGAATGTTTCCACTCCGTATGTGACAGTTACTAGTCATTCTGAGCCATGATGGTTTAAAGCAATGCAAACATCTCTCTTTAGCATGTTTTTTCAGAGCTTAAGTGGTTTGTGATTGTAGGGAAATCTCTCCTTTGAAAGTGATGGCTTACATTTAGGTATTATTCCAGATCAACACCGAATTCACTTTGGTGGACGAAACTATTTTTTTCTGGTGAGTTTTGATGTGTTTTGAATTAATCTGCTAACCGTTTCTGTTGCAAATATTTAATTTTTTTTAAATTTCATTTTTAGGTAAAGGTTCGGTTCGGTTAGTTTAGGTATAGGTTAGGTTAAGTTTGGTTTGATATAGGTTATGTTAGGTTATGTTAGGTTCAATTTGTTTGTTTTTTGTCATTTTTGTTGGAAAAAAAAAAAAAAAAAAAGTGATTTGCAACAGAAACGTTAGCAGATTCATTCAAAACACATCAAAACTCACCAGAAAAAAATTGTTTCGTTCACTAAAGGAAGTTCGGTGTTCATCTGGAAATTTACCTACATTTCTTATGTCTAGGGGCTACTCTATACCCTTAGTTTTGAATAAAATTTGCTTGCTGGACACAATGACAATAATCATCACAACTGAACATTAATTATTATATTTACCTATTATAATTACTACAAAAGCAGAATAAATCAATACACGAAATAAGATTAATCATAACCCTGTAATGAAGCTGAGGGTGAATGTTAATAACAGTAAGATTATTTTTGAAAGGAGTAGAAGTGGTGGTAGAATTTGAGGTGCTTATAGAGGAAGAGTTGAATGTCCAAAAGAATGTGAAATTAGGCTCAATGGGATAATATTGGAAAATGTTCAGCAATTTAAGTATCTTGGTTCAATTATATGCAAGCATGGCGGTGAGACGAGAGAAAGAGCGGTGCAAGGAAGGAAAGTGATTGAAGCCTGTAGACGTATGATGTAAGGAAGGACTGTGAGTATGGAGGTATAAAGGACTGAGAGAACCAACAATTACATATGCCAGTGCGACTTGGGTGTGGAATGAAAGACAGAGGTCAAGAATTCAAGCCGTTGAAATAAGTTATTTGAGAAGTGTCTATAGTGTGAGTTTATGTGAAAGTAATGCAAGTGTGTGTAATAGGTTTGGTATGTCAAGTAAAGGTAAGGGGATGAAACGTGGAGTGGTTGATGGGGCGAAGCGCACTCTGAGGTGGTTCGGTCATATAGAAAGGATGGCAGAAAGTGAGATGACTAAGAGAGTATGTATAAGTGTAGTAGATACAGTGGGAACTAGGGGACGACCCCAGTGAAATAGGACAGTGCTAGTGTGAGAGGAAGGGGCGAGAGATGAATGAGAGGGTTGGAGCATGCACGGAGGGAATACAAGGACAGGACAGAATAAACTCTCTTCTGTCGCTGCCATCCATTTGGGAGAGTTCTTAGGAATGGGCGTCAGATATATATAGATAGATGAACTTGTAATTCACAATTGGTCATGTGAATAATGACTCACTTCATTTTGAAGAAGCAGTTCATTGCTCAAGGCAGCATCCAACATCTTGCACTTGTCTGACCATCTTGTTTTGCCTGAAGTCTTGTTTGTAAAGGACATAAATATATCTGCTATGGCTTTGGTGGCACCGTTTGACTTCCTTTGAGCAGCTTTGTATTTTATCTGCAAAGAAATACATAGCAATAGGAAGCATCTATATGTTTGAATGTTGTTTTTGTAACATTATGTTTGTTTCTGAATGACTGCATGCATAATTATATAATCTTTAAACTGTTCATTTGCAATACTGTACTCACCTTCCAATCGTCCAAAATTTCCACCAAGTAATCATACATGGAGTCCTTCAATTCCCTTATTTCATGGATGAAAGGATATTCATCCCTTAGTTTCCTCAAGAGAGTCTGCAGAGAATGGAGACGACAATGAACACTTGGTTTCCCTACGTTAGATGCATCAATCAAAGATCACATACGGGGAAATGTGTTGAGTTATGAAGCCATGTGATAAATATTCTCTGATCATATGGACGGTTTGGGAAAATTCAAGAAAATGCAAATTATAGCTTTCAGAGCGTATTTATACCTTCTGTTTATGAAGTGCTGCTTGTCCATGTTCACACAGCCTTTGGTGATGCCTGGCCTGGTTTTGCCTCTGTGCCCTGATGGCAAGGTTCAATATGGCATCCCTTGAGATCAGATTAGCATTCTCATTGCGCTTCTTCATCAGATGGTCAATGAGTTTCATCAAATCTGGCAAAGTGCTGTACACCGAGCCAGTCTTCAAGCACTGGGAACTGGTGTGAGATGTTAAGCTGTCTCGGGAGCTGAAAACAGAAAACATATAGTCATTTAGCCCCTTGAGGCCCAGAATGTAATTTCCATTGTAATTTGACCACCATTAGATGATTTTTAGTGAATATAAGCAATGTTTTTATAGATATGACCTGTTTAGTATCCTTGTCCACTAGCTAATTTGCTATATTCAGTCACTTTTCGTAATTTTATGGCTAACAACAGACGATTTAATACAGCAAAGGAAAAATCGGGGCGTGAAGTGGTTAAAGGCTCAGTCATTCCATCGTTCCTCCTGTGGTTCACTATTCACAACTTCATTACTATGTACGCTATATTATGATACGGTGGGTGATACCTTGGAATTCAAACATAATTCACTCCAGGAGGCAGTTAGAATTCCAAAAAGTTCAAATTCCAAGGCAAATTTTCATTACCAAATTTACTTACTCTAATATGGTAATGAAAACACCAAATGGCAACCCTGAACACCACACGTACTGTTCAAATTCCAAGAAAACCCTTGGATTCTGGAGCGAAATATTCTAAAAAAAAAATTTTGAATTCCAAGTTGTTCGAGATAGGTAAGGGGCGTTCGAGTTCCAAGGTATCACTGTATATGTATCACGCTTTAACCCCTTCACTCTCAGATCTTTGCTTTGTTATATAAAATTGTCTGTTGTTAGCCATAAAATTACGAAAAGTCACTTAATATACCAAATTAGTTAATGGACAAGGATACTAAACAGGTCATATCTATAAATTATTGTTTATATTCACTAAAAATCGTCTAGTGGTAGTCATATTACAATGGAAATTACGTTCTGGGTCTCAAGTGGTTAATATAATATATAAGGTACAATAACTGCAATTTCAGATACAAACTATTTTCTAAATGCTAACCTATTTCTGCACACATTTTTTTCTGCAATCGCAAAGGGGGTACCTAAGGAAACTTTTTGCTGCAAACATTTCCATCGCCATTCTTATAACTGAATAGACATACAATAAACAAAACAACATGAGATCAAGTGCAACAGGAACTTAATTCAACCCATGCCCCACCACTTCTTTCTTCTTGCAAGGGAATACAAATTATCTGGGGGAAAATTATACACTATAGAATAGGCCTATATAATATAACACAGAGCACTCAAAAAATTATGTCCACACACCTTGCACGTGCTAAGTCCTGAAGAGAACTAGCAGCTGATACTGATGGCTCGCCCCTCTGCAAATATAATGCCATTATGTATCCTTTCCATTAACAGTAATGTGCCATTCCTACTCAGATAAGGTATATATTATATAATAGTATAATAATCTATAATAATCTATAATAATCGATAATCACTATAGCTTCAAGATGTATAGTGACAAACCAGTAAAAAAAAAAAGGGACAATTGGCCTCTCCATGGAAATAAAATCTATAACACATATTTCAAACCCTCAAAACTGAGTTCACTATAAAATTTTACTGCACAGAACTATCATAACATTATTCATAAATATTTATGAATTCAATCATTACAGGAATTATCTGTATCATGAAAGACCTTTTACATAATTCTAGGTGTATATGTAGTAATGTACTTATAAAACAGTTGTTCAGTCTCTGACAAAGGTGTATCAAGAGATGGCCACTATACTAGGGCTTCAAATGGCCCTCATACCTCATACTTTTCTATGAACAATACAATTCATCAACCCATAACGCAGCAGTCGCATTAAATCTAACCCTTTCCATGCACACCCTCTAGATAAAGAGTTGTTAGTAAGCATGATGATCAGATCAAGGGTTGAAGGATTAATGGTCAGGGTTGGTGTGACAAGCAAGGCACTCACCCGATCTGGATTGTGGTTGTATTCAGCATAGCCGGCCTCCACCAAGGCGTCACTCAGGTTCACAGCATTCACAAATATCTGAAAGGTGCCCAAATATCAATCAAATTTCAGATGAATCTTTAACCCCTTCACGCCCAGATCTTTCCTTTGCTATATAAAATTGTATGTTGTCGAGCCATAAAATTACGAAAGGTAACTTAAAATACCAAATTAGTTAGTCGACAAGGATACTAAACAGGTCATATCTATAAAATATCGCTTATAGTCGCTAAAAACCGTCTAATGGTACCCAAATTACAATGGAAATTACGTTCTGGGTCTCAAGGGGTTAATATTTCTGTAGAACTAAATATTTATCATAACAAATAACGTGAAGCCTAAAACACTTCTGAATCCCATCCTACAAATGAAGGTTCACTGGAAAAGACATTTGGCTGTTCATATTATTCTCTACCCAACAGAATATCATGACATGAAAGGGAGTGTTTACCTCTGCCTGGTTCTTGCCTTTGCCGCATGGGTGGTAGTACACCGTAGCTGCCAAGAACTGGTTGTTCAGGAGTTTACTCTTCAGCCACTCCTTTCCCTGAAATTTATGAGTTTGTATTTTACTTAAAGTAATCGTCCAGACCCATTTTTTCTTTGCATAATTATGTTGAATATCATTCAAAATACCTAATTCACAAAAAATTATTCATTTTCACGCCTTATTTCCCTAAAAACATGACTTTTGTAAAAAGCGCGGGAAAAACAACAGCCACATTCCAGCCGTGGCGCAAAACTTGCTGGCGACGTCACACGAGTGAGCCTCCCAGCCCCGCCCGACACAGACACACGGAGACTCTGAGAAAAATGTAGTACTTGGGGAGTTTTGGGTGCTTCTGGTATATTTTTTGTGCGACACGGCACATACTTGCATCCTGCATGGGCACGGCAAGAAAGCCGTGCCATTCCCGAGAGCTTAGCACCCATTCACAACCCACACGGCGACGATATATGTGTGCAGACCCTTGGAGCGACGGGGAGCGGCTGGTAGTAGCCAGGGTACTGCAGCCCTCTCATCTCGATGGCCTTGCACCTACCCGCCGCTCCCCGCCGCTTGCCGCCGTTGCACACATCTGCACACATATATCGTCGCCCCACAGTTTGCAAATGGGTGCTAAGCTCTCGGTAAAGGCACAGCCCCCACACAGGATGCAAGTACATGCCACATCGCACAAAAAATATATCAGAAACACCCAAAATTCCCCAAGTACTACATTTTTCTCAGTCTCCGCGCATATGTATCAGGCGGTGCTGGGAGGCTCCCTGTTGTGACGTCGCCGACCCATGGTGCGTCGTCTGCTGATAAACAGTTGTGTTTTGAGAGCACGGGGAATTTACAGATTTTGAATGCGGATCATTTAAAAACGGGTGACTGGATGCAAAATGTGACAACATATTGTTGATATACTCGATCATGGCTATATTTGGACTGCATTAAATCAGGAATGATGAAATGGTCTGGACGATTACTTTAAGTGCCCAACATCTGCAGGGAATAAGTCATGTGACACTTCATCAACAAACCTGGTACTATAACAGTACAGATGCCATTGCTTACAAGAGTTTTCTTGCTATGATGCCAAATAAAATGAGTGGTAGCTACTGTATTTGTAATGTCTAAGTAACAGATGTGTAGCAAGAACCTGTTGTCAGCTTCGGGGTCACCATCTGCAGCCATCATGAGAATAAGTTAATTTCTTTTTCCTCTTTTCAACTGTTGCAGATTGCCTACTTTCAAGATACTGAAGATTTTCAATGTATAGTCAATCATACTCAGTAGTGTCAGAGTTTACAAAATATTTCGTCCATCTAGCAACTCTGGGAATTATAAAACAGCAAAGCATTCAAGAGGAAGTAGTTATGTGTGTTTAAGTGTCTAGGTCATATTGCAAATTGAATTCGATGGGCTTCGACATCGTGTTACAGCGGGTGACGGGTTTACAGCGTGTTTTTCAGTATGGATCACCAGCATTATTGCCAACAATCTTAGGAAATTCATCAGGCGTTCCCCCCTGCCCGAAGCATGCCTTCGTATTGTTTGTTTGTTTGTTTGTTTGTTTAGAGGATAATTCCTCAGAGCCGTAGTGATCTACCGCTGCAGCTTAGTGTTGGCCGAAGCCACCACCCCGGGAGGGGGGTCACAAACCCCCGGCTAACACCCGGTACCCATTCACTGCTGGGTGGACAGGGTCTCGGGTTTTAAGAAAGACCACCCATTTATCTTCGCTTCTCCCGGGGATCGAACCCGGGACTTCTCGGTTGTGAGCCGAGCGTGCTAACCACTACACTACGGAGTACCCTGTATTAACAAAAACTACAAGTAATTTCATCAATACCGTCACAATACTTAATTGAGGTGTATTTTATGAAATTTAAGTTAAGCTGTCTTAAAAATACTTCCTGAATGAGCTTGACGAAAGGAAAATTACAGTGTAACATGTTCGCATAGATGGTGTGTACTGACGTTACGTAGCTCCGCCGCCAAACACACACACCCTGGCCGTGGGGTTGACCCCGGTTAAGTAAACAAATGACATTACTTCCCTTTATAAACGTGGTACACACACGCTTACTGACCTTTTCCTTTATGGCTGGGAAAGTGATTGATAAAACGGTGTTAGGGCTGTATGGGGACAGTTGGGAGTGAGGCAGGAGGCTGTTAAATCCGTGCTCCATCCTGGCGTTGCCATGTTTTACCAGCATAGCCAACCGCTCAGACCTCGTGCAATCTTCTCTTACCACTTCTTACTATTGAAAACAGCATTGCTAACGCAAGTAGTAGATTATTTTGAAATTATAAGAAACAAGAAATTATAATGGGAATGACGGAAGTGAATTTCTTTCTTTTAAATAATACAGTAAACCCTCGCTTTTATGGACCTCTATAATATAAAAAAAAATTATGTCAGTCCGGTATATGCGGGATTTACCGCTAGGTTTGGTAAATGTGGGTTTTGGTTCGGTCCAGTATGTAAGTGTACTGTTACATTTTCCGTGTATGCGTTTAGTATTTGTGATGGCTACATGTACGTAAGTATATGAACTTTCATCTAATGAAATGAACAACTTTCATTATATACGGAAATGGTCGGAAATAGCGAACTTTCACCTCATATAACGAACAAAGTTTGTTATACTGTAGTACACGTATAATAATACACGTAAAGTTAGGATCCCTCAGATATAACAGATTTTTGGATATAACGTCACCTCCTTCCCCCCATTGGTCCGTTAATGCGAGGGTTTACTGTATTATCAAGACAGTAATCCCCCGTTTTTCCGTCGTTCTAATATCCGTCGTGTGACGTTATCCGGCGCCAGGCAATTCGGCTGTATTTAAACACTATCCTTCCATGTGATGTATTATCCAGCGGAAATTCCAGCGCGAGATGCACTAAACATCTTTTCGCCGGATAACTTGGTGCGCATTCGGCTCGTAAACGGGGTGAGTTGCGGGAACCGTCATGACGTCGCGGTCACACGCTCGCCAAAACTACTAGGGTGTGCTGCGCCAACGGCCCCCACTACTCGGCGACAGTCAGTTCACCCGGCTAGACGCCATAGTGTGTTGGTGCGCCCTCTGCGTCGCCACGTTACCTGGCCCTAGTGACGCTGTATGGCCCCACCACCCACTAAGAGATCACGGCGAGTCATCACTCGAGAAAAACCCCGAGATTCTAACAGATGTTGGACGAAGGCTAGACCATTCAGCGCTGCTGTTATTATTATTATTATTATTAATACAGGTAATGTTTTTAATATTGTTAGTATTACTGCTCCAGCCATTATTATTATTATTATTTTCATTACTGCTATCATCATTTTCACTGGTTGTCATTGGGTTCGTGGGCGCCGGAGGGGCCTAGGGGGCTAGTGATGCATTATTCGGCAAGGTCTTGGCTGCTATGCGCCGGATATACGAGAGATTACTGTATATTCATCGCACATGTTTGTACACCTCACAAGACTCCCAAACTCACGGGCTACTTCGGGTGCTACGAGATGACCTACAATTTCATTCACACTCTTCCGAACTACAGTACCCTCCAGAGTTTCACGCTATCCGAGTTTCGTGCAGTCCTAAATTCTTATCATCCCGACTTTCGCCCTGCTTCGTACACGTATGGGACACGTCTTCCTGCCGTTGGCGTCACGCGCGTTGCCTTAGACAAGGGTTGCCAGGTGGCCAATTTTTCGGCCAAATTCATGAAATTTAGCTGTGAACAGTTTTGTTTGGCCGTATAAAAAGGGAACTTTACGGCCAAACTATTTGGCCGAATTCTGGTCGAAATTCGTAACAGATACAATAACGTGTACAATTTGGAAGCTGACCTCTACCTCACCTGCGTAGCTGCAATGAAAATATTATTGAAGAGCAATATACACACAACCCTCGTTTTCCCGGATTTCCCTTTGCCGGTCGAAATCAGAGGTCCGGTGATATGTCAGAGTCCCGGACAAATGCCTGGTCCAGTCCGTAAATCGACAAAGTTGTCCGGCGGTCTGAGCGTCTCCTGTCACCCCTGGTCAGTGTCCGCACTTCCCGCCAGGTGGCAGCATGCTCAGCGGTTGTATTGTTTATATTTGGGCACACAACACTCACGGTTCACCTGCACCGCCTCCGTCAGTCCCCTGACCCCCACTGCCCTGTCCGCGCCTCCCGCCAGGTGGCAGCATGCTCAGCGGTCGTATTGTTTATATTTGGGCACACGACACTCGCGGTTCACCTGCACCGCCTCCGTCAGTCCCCTGACCCCCACTGCCCCTGGTGCAGGAACGTCTCTGAGACTATTGAACACTTTCTGCTGCAGTGTCCGCGCTTCCGCTCCCACCGTGTAGTGCTACGCTCTCAACTCCTCACCCTGAACGTCACCACCTGTGGCCTGCCCACCCTGCTGGAGGCGGCTGGCGTCCCCCCTCCTGGCAACACGCTGTCATCCACTTCACCTGTGCCTTTCTGAGGAAGACAGGTCAACTACAGCGCCTGTGATAGCATTATAGGACATCACCAGGGCTCAGTGTTCCCCAAGGGATCCTCACAGCCCTAAAAACAACAACAAATTGACGTAAAAGTCCGCGGCGGTGTAGTTGATATTGGCGGTTGCCGGACAGTAAATACTAGAGTAGGATAATCATCCGGGGGTGGGTAATGGCCTCAGACTGTTGCAATTCCCGGACGTTTGCGGTTCCCGGACCAGTGCTCCCCCCTAATAGTCCGGGAAAACGAGGGTTTTGTGTATACAGTAAAACCCTTATAACTCGGCACTGTATAACTCGGAATTTGACATAACTCGGCAAGGCAAAGACAGGGTTTTTTTTTTTTTTTTTTTTTTTTTTTTCCCCCCCCCTCTTCTTCTTCTTCCATCTATGCCTATAGCGCGTGTAGGCAGTGAGCTCCAGGGGTGGGATGGTAGGCCCTGGAGGCTCACTCGAGGGCTGTGATGGTTGGCCCTCGCCAGTGGTGGCGCAGGCAGGATTCTTACAGTGACACCTGTAATTAGAGGCTCATGCCGCCCCCCTGTGTCCTCCCATGCACTCGCAGTCGAAGGTAGAGTTAATGGACAGGGCATGTGGGTGTTCTTAGGCCACTCGACGGTGCAGAAAGATTTCAAGTGGATTTATGGGTCTCACTCGGGATCGAACTCGGGTTTTCGAGAACGCCACTCGGTGACGCTAACCACTCTGCTACCGCCTCCCCTAGATTGCATCGCTTGGTTTTCACTCGGTATATCATGCCCTCACAACCTCTTGTGTGAACATGTAAACAGAAAGTCGGCAAAAAATAATGTATCTCGGCATATTCCTGTTATAACTGCATCTCTTTGCTTACACTCGGCAAAGCCTTAGTCGCATAAAGTAGTGTTTTTGTCCTTTTGACCTTTCCTGCAGGCTCAGGCTCTTCCATTTCATTGAAGTCTCCCTTCCTGCTGGAGACACCCTTGCGTGATGGAGCTGACATCTTGAAATACAGTACTGTATGATGTAATCCCAAAACACATAAAATAGGTGGCAAAGTAAAGCAAAGGTCAGGAACCAGCGCGTAGGCTGTCAGCTGCTGAGCCGTGTTTATGTCGTCCAAGCACCGTCTTGGATACGAATTCCGTTTTTTGTCGAAATTAAAAAAGGATTGGTTTCTGCTTAAAAAACACAAGAAGCTTGGTAGGAGCCGAAATAATAATCAATGCAAAACATTGCAAACAATATCACAAAGTAGTATAACACACATTTCAGCAAGTGTTATTGGATTGGGATTCGTAATCCAAGACGGTGCTTGGACGACAAAAACACGGCTCAGCCTACGCGCTGGTACCAGACCTTTGCTTTACTTTGCCACCTATTTTACGTGTTTTGGGATTACATCATACAGTACTGTATATCAAGATGTCCGCTCCATCACACAAGGGTGTCTCCAGCAGGAAGGGAATGGAATTGAAGAGCCTGAGCCTGCAGGAAAAGGTGAAAGTGCTGGCAAGGATGGATGTAGGTGCGTCCATGCGTGCTATTTGTGCTGAGTTTGATATCAAATCCAGCACATTCTATTCTACCCGTTCACTGGTAAGTGTAGTTTTTATGCTTTGACAGTTTTTTTTTTTTTTTTTTTTTTTTTTTTTTTTTTTCCCCCCATATCAGAGGAGGACATTGCATAACTCGGCACATTGAATAACTCGGCAAGGGCCAGAGCCCCTATCGTGCCGAGTTATAAGGGTTTTACTGTATACTGTATTTCACGGCTTATAAGACGCACTTTTTCCCCTAAATTATACCCTGAAAAATACTCATGCGTCTTCCAAGTCTAATGTTGTAGTACTTCCTCAGTACTCACCTGTTAAAGTATTTCGAATACCATAAGACATTCAAATCAACTAATCTGTCCTCACGCTGTGATGTTTACGTTCCGCCTTCGAGGCTCAGCGCCAACAGCGCCAACTATCGTCTGTTAGTGTTGATGTATCATTTACCACCAGGCTGTTACACGTATCACAAGCTCTTTTCAGTCCTGGAAATTATCACCCATGGTGAATTCAGCAAAACAATTTACTTATACTATCACATACAAGCTAAAGTTGTACGATACGCCAAAGAACATCTGAACAGAGCAACAGAAAGACACTTCGAACCACCGCCTACCAAGAAAATTGGTAATTTTACTACCGCCTACCGGCATAAATCTGTTCTTTTTTTCTTAGAAATGTTTGTCCAAAATCAGGGTGCGTCTTCCAAGATGCAGCGGCTTATAAGTTGTAAAATACGGTAAATATTGAACGTGACATGAGCTAAAGAGTCTGTTTTTAATGGTCAAATTCCTTCCGATTCTGTTTCTTGTTGGTGTAGTGTATTGCAGTACAAGACATCATCAGGAAAATGTATCTTCAAAGAATTAGCTTTTTAGATTTTCAGTCATTTTTTTTATAGTTTTCAATAAAGTTTGTATCCCATTTTTTAGTCTTTACAGGAGCATTCTTCCCTTATATTGCAACATAACGAACATTTTCAAGATAATTTTAGATAGTAAGGGAATAAAGTGGGGAAAAAAGTCTACTTCTTCACCAACCAGAATAAATAAGCATTTTTTCAGTGTTTTCAATACCCCGAGTTTCGTGATCCTCGAGTTTAGCGCTATGCCTTCGGAAGAAAGAAAGCGCGAAACTCGGGAGAGTACAGTATTGTCCCTATCACTATCACATTCGTGTTTGGGTTTCACTTGCAATATGGTCGTCTAAGTAAACACAATTTAAATTATGGCGCATTACAATGCGGTACACTAAACCCTTCATGTTCGCGGGTTTAAGGCTCGCGGATTTGATTACTCACGGGTTTTCAAACCTTGGGTAATTAAACATAAATACGTACAGGTAATTAAATATCATTTTAAAATACGAAAAGTAAGGAGTTTGAATGGCGCGCGCAAAAATGTTTGTGTGCAGCCGCGTGAGGGCCGCCACTACCGCCACTCTGCCAGTTCCCGCCAGTAGAACAAAATCCAGCTTGTGTTTACCCGTTCTCGTCGGTACAGTGCAGTGCTATTAATTTTGTATATCTCGTCAACATGGCCAACAAACGTAAATCTGGTGAGCCTCAATCAAGCGGGAAAGGACCAAAGAAGACCAAAAGAGACATGAAAGTGATGACTTTAGATGAGAAGGGTGAATTAATCAAGAAAATAAAGGGTGGCATGTCCTACGCTGCCTGTAGCCGCCACTATGGGGTAAATGAATCGACGGTGAGGTACATTTATAAGAAGGAAAAGGAAATTAGTGCTTCCCTAGCCTCCTCTATACCCCATGCTGCAAAACGTATGCATTACATTAAAGATGTAATCTTGTTCAAGACTGAAAAAGCCCTAAACTATTGGATCGAAGACATGAACAGGCCTGCGCCGCATTCCAATAAGTGGCGATTTCATAAGGGAAAAGGCCAAAGTTCTTTATGAAACTTTCAGGAAGAATAACAGTGACAGCAATGGTGCAAGTGGTGACAATACTGGTGCAAGTGGTGACAATACTGGTGCAAGTGGTGACAATGCTGGTGCACATGGTGACAATGCTGGTGCACGTGGTGATAATGATGGTGCAAGTGGTGATAATGATGGTGCACGTGGTGATAATGATGGTGCAAGTGGTGATAATGATGGTGCAAGTGGTGATAATGATGGTGCAAGTGGTGCTCGTCCAAAGATGCATGCATTTTCGGCCAGTAAGGGGTGGTTCGAAAATTTTAAGAAAAGATATTCCCTCAATAATGTCAGCATAATTGGAGAAAGTGCCTCTGCCGACCATGTTGTCATTATTTGCATCCCAAATTATCATTATAATTATCATTCAAGCAACAAAATCCATTTTCCTTATGTCGTAAGCCTATTTTCGGGGTGGGAGGGGTAACTAATGTCATGCTCGCGGATTTACGCTAATCGCGGGTGTCTCTGTTCCCTAATCCCCGCGAGCATGAAGGGTTTATTGTATAGGCACTCGCTTTATATAAGCATTTGTTATATGAGAGTCCGATGATACAAAATTAACTAAATTGCACCGTTCTCTGCAATACGATAAAATTTTGTTCGACAATACAAGTTTTTGGCATGGCGATACCTTACTGTTTATTTTGCAATAAATTTGTGCTTATGTATTCTTTCAATCATTTAATAAAGCATTTGGTATATTTTTTTATGTTATTCATATGTTAGTGTATCATGTTAGAAAGGAAAGAAATTTGTATACCGTAAATGTATAAGTAAACAAGGGTCAGTGACATGCTGGTAGTGGGGAAATACTATATATGTATATTTTTCGTTCTATTTGTTTTCGTTTTCCATTTTTTGTGTGCTTATGTAACTGTTACATCACTACATACAGCATTATCTTTCAAATGTTGTTTATGTGTATGCCTGCCTATACCCATTTGCAAGCGACCACACGCAAGGTCATGATTCAGCTTGTTGGCACTTAAGGAATCTATCCCCATTCAGCTCAAGTATTAGTACCCTCGTTATACGAGAATTAGATACAGGGGTAGGCTCTGTGGAGCATTTCTGCTTGTATCATCGGGAGTACACTGTATATCACATTTTCTGGCATCTAAAGGCATGTTCAGGCGAGCGGGCCTGATCGGCGGGCATGCCCGTCATCGGGCATATTTGACGGGCAAACCATCGAAATGCCCGATCCCCCGTTCAGCGAAATCACAGTGCAGTGCCCGGTGGCTTGAGGAGCTACGACTCTGCCAGACATATGTTTACATTGGGGATCCATAGAAGGCTTGCCACCCACTTATCACTTCGTTGTAACACTGTTCATATCAGGAACTTTATACACACATAAATTATTATGCTACACAATACTTTCTTCGCGGTAGTACTCGGCACCATATTTCTCGTACCGCACTCGACAACCTACAGGCATCGTCGGACACGCCCCCCCATTCATCGACTCTGCCGTGTGGACGACATTCACAGGCATGCCGGCAGAATTCCAGGCATGCCCGCTCGTCTGGACATGCCTTCAAGATGCTGACAATTGTGATAAGAGGATGAATGTGAGTGAAAGAAGTGTGTATGTGTGAAAAATATCACAGAGGATTTTACAAATGTATTCTTTTCTATTTCATAGAATTTATATTCTTTTATATTAAAATTTTATTGTTGTAAAATCAAACTAAAATCTTATGATACCGAAAGAAAAAAAAATTATATATTGTAAAAGAAAATTTTAATTTTTCTATGGATCAGTTTGTACATTTAGAATGTATTCAATATTTTTTTTGGGTGAATCACCTGTTCTGGCTTTTGAGCCACCCCACATGTTTGGGAAGTCTTATGCATGGAGAGTGCGAGAAATATAAAAAACTAAAATCGTGAGGTTGATATTACATCGCTGCACCACACATCTCCAGACTTACCTCAGAACACACCTTTAAGTCATCCTTGAGGTGGACGCGGCGCAGGAAGTACAGTCTGGCCTTGGGTCTCACTGCGGCCAGCTGCTTGGTCACCAGGGCCACACGGGACACGGGCACACACTTGATGGTGCCGGCCTCCATCATGGACACGTGCCAGTAGTCCTGCTGGGGGTCCTCCAGCTTGTCCCCGGCCATCCTCATCACGCAGGACTGGGCGTTGCACAGCTTCTTCACAATCACACGCTCCCATGTGCCGTCTATCATCACAGCACAGACCTTGGCAGAATGGATAATAGAAATAAGAATTTTCAACTTTTCGCCCTCCCACAAAAATAAATCATGAATTCATTGTGTTGATGCAAAAAAGTTATCACCAAAATAATCTGATGTGAAAGCAGCTAAATATTTTGCAATTAGTGTAGATTCAACCCCTGATATCACATCACATGTGGATCAATTGACATTATTTATTCGGTTTGTGGATTGTAGTGGAAAACCTGTAGAACAGTTCTTAAAGTTCCTTCCTGTGGCAGGTCATGAGGGTGAGGCAATGATGAATGTGCTCATTGACACTCTGCACGAACATGCTCTCTCTATTAAGGACTGTTGCGGTCAGAGTTATGACAATGCAAGTAACATGTCTGGCAAATATCAAGGACTCCAAGCCTGAATCAAACAGGTCAGCCCACTGGCTGATTTTGTGCAATTTTATTCTTTGCAATTTCAATTCTTTGGATTCTTACAAACATGATTCAACTTCTTCTCTGCTTCAACTCATCAGTGGAGTATTCTGAGATCAACCATTCATGGAGATGTCATCAAGTCATTATCAACCACAAGATGGTCAGCAAGGTCTGATGCAGCACATGCTTTGGAAGCAAACTTTGTTGAAATACGCTCTACTTTGATTCAGTTGACAAAAGATAATGACCAGACAACAACTACCAGAGGTGAGGCATCAAGTTTGGTGTCAAAAAAGGAAGATTTTGAAACTGCACTTCTCTGTGTAATTTGGGAGTGTATTCTGGATCGATGTAATGCCATAAGCAAGAGTCTCCAGAAATTTTAAATTGACCTAGCAACATGTGCAAGTCTTTATGAAAGTATATTGCAGTTTGTCAGTTCTCTGCGCAATGATGAAGCATTTGAAAACTTTAATGAAAAGGACGAGCTACTAGTGAAGGACCACAGTTACTGTGCTGATCATCAGAGGTCAAGGAAAAGGAAACAATTTTTTGAAGAGGCAGACACTGAAGCAGTTACCTCCCAGGAATAAATTCAAGACAGCTACATACTTACCCATTTTAGATTCACTAGCAACATAACTGAGAACAGGAAAGAAGTATACTGTAAGCTCCAGGAGAAGTTTGGGTTTCTATTCAGTATTACTACTGTGTCAGATTCTGAACTCGGAGAAGCTGCTATGAATTTGCAGAGGCATTTTTCTGCAGACTTTCAACTAACATTAGCAGATGAGATGGTTCAGTTATCTGCATATATGAAGCAATCCCCACCTGAAAACTGATCACCCCTTGCTGCTCTCAGACATTTGTGCAATGCTGAAATTGTAAAAACATTCCCAAATGTTAACATAGCATCTCGCCTATATTTAACAATGCCAGTTGCTAATGCTGAAGGAGAACGATAATTTCCTGTACTGAAAAGAGTGAAGAACCAGCTTCGTTCAACACTGTCACAGGAAAAACTTTGTAATCTCTCCTTGCTGACAATTAAATCAGATTTTACCAAAGATTTTCAGGACATAATTGATGACTTTGCAAAAGCTAAATTCAGAAAGAAGTCAGTGTAATCCCATTTCAGAGCTCATTGATTGCTGTACAAATATGACTGCCCACATATGATATAACTGCCATCAAAAGTCATTAATAAATTACCTTACTTCATATAGAGCAGGATTATTTAGTGTATATTTATCACATCACTCATGCCTTAAGGGAAGAGGGGCCCGCCAAAATGGATGGCCTAGGGCCCCACATGACCTTAATCCGGCCCTGATAGTGAGGGTTAATTGTACAGCTTTCCCTATAGAACTACATATTACTGGAGTGGACAAGAAGAGGTGACAACACGAATAAAAACTGTACATTAATTCAAAAGAAACCTAAATAAATACAGATATAGACATGATCACATGAGTATAGCTCTGGCCCTGTATGCAACAAGGTGTAGAAAAAACAAATATTAAATGAACAAGTTAATAATGATGCAGCTGCTGATGATGATGATAATAGTCTGGGTGGTCACCAGGGGCCTCAGCACCTACCATTCTAGGCACCACTCTCTCAGCTGCCGTGTACGACTCCTTCATCTTGGCTGCCAACTCATCCCTCAGCTCGGCGGCCTTCTCCTTGCAAACCTCCGTCATGGCAAAAAACCCGGTCCCGGAGATGACCTCAGTCACTAACAGCCGCCTGGTGACTTGCTGTATGTAGGGCATCCTCTATCTGTCAACAAGTGGTGTTAATGGCTTACATTACTTACATTACTGATGGTGTCTTATTTAGACTTAAGGCAAATATCATGTGTCATGAAATAATACAAAATTGGAACCATTGGTCTCCACTAGAGGTGGACCGGATGTCAATTTTTCAATATTTGCGGATGCGGATGCAGATGCGGATATATATTTTCAATATTGAGGATGCGGATATTTTAAGCGACACTCTTCTGCCCAAATAAATCCCAAATTATTTCCTTTTTAACCAGTTAAACATTCTTTTTACTTTCTCTCATCTCTCTCTTTTGTCGCCTCCGTGGTGTAGTGGCTCGTGCACCTAGTTACCAATCTGCAGGCCCTGATTCAAATCCGGGCAAGGGCACAGCGGCGGCCAGCCCACCCAGCTGTTCATCCTCTCTTTCGGGGTTGATAAATGGGTACCTGGGGAAACCTGGGGAAGGTAACTGTGGTAACCCGGATGTCACAGTAGGCCTGTGTTCCGGGGTAACGAGTTGTCACCCACCACAGGCTCAAAGGCTAATGCCATGGAGATGAGCACCGAGGCCACGCGCATCACAGTGTATGCCTCCATCTTTACCATTACCTTATCTCATCTGCACAAATCCCAGAATATTTCCTCTATTTAACAAGTCGCACATTATTTTGATCTCGTTTGCACAAATCCCAGAATATTTCCTCTTTTTAACCAGTTGCACATTATTTTGAGTCCCCTCTCTCTCTCTTTCACTCTCTCCCCATCTGACATGTAGTGTCTAGTTATTCAAGATATCCGCATCCATAGATGCAGATGCAATGTTAAAAGTGATTTAGATATCTGTGGCTGCGGATGTTGAAAATGATGCAGCTGCGGATTCGGATATCCGGTTCACCTCTAGTCGCCAAACTACTGGGTACGCCACAGATGTCACGTAATATTTTCTAACAAGGATGAACATACACACATACGTACAAGATCAAATTATTTAATGGTTAGAGGCACAAATATTGATATTAAGCAGGCAAGTATCGCCAAACTCTAATCATCAAGCAAATATTGCTTGTACAGTGAAATAGGGTCCAAATTCATAAAACTTGTATCAAATTCTCGTTTAACGAATGCTCGTATGACACATACTGTACTGAGGTTGATATGTTGATACCTTCTCAATCTGTTCATCTCCTCCCCATTTCCATACCTGTCTTTACTGACACCATCGCCATCATAATCATTGTCTGCATCCAAAAAGTACATCTATTGTAATGTCAAATATAATTCACTACTGGATAATACTGAACACCAGCTCAGCAATACAATCATGTAGGTGAGGCTAATACACGGAGCAGGATGGCTGTGCAGTGTGCACAGCCTCTGCTACACCCGACCACACATCACAGCACCAACCTGATGTGATGGCCGTCCTGGAGACACCCTTCAGATTGTGGCAATTAGTGCAAACGGATACCAAACTCTCATTGGAGGTGTGACAGAGGCCCATCCACTGTCCTGAAATAATTATTCCTTCAATGTCAATTCACATATGTCTGTCTCAAAGACCCTGGGCAAGACAGCTGTCAAGTACAGCGGAAACAATGTGCAACACTTGACTTTTCTAACATCTATTGTTTATTATCTTGCACATGGATCAGTAATAAAAGTCACTATCCATTCACAGTTGACATGTAAGTAGCTTCCACCAAAGGATAAGTCAATGAATAACAGACAGTGTATATGGAGCATTTCAGAGAAAGTTACTTATTAAGTTACGTATTAAGGATTGATTCAAATCATTCAATTAGTGGTGGATGCCCCTGGTCACAAATACATACATGTATTCACAAGAGATTTAAGTGTGTGTACACCATTTGTGAACAGAGAGAGAGAGAGAGAGAGAGAGAGAGAGAGAGAGAGAGTGTGTGTGTGTTACTGCTAGTCAATAAAAACATGTCACGCTACCACATCCAGTCACAACTTTTCCTTCTCTGCCTACTAGACTGAAAAAGTGCTAGTGTGACGCCGCCTTAAACTCACCTGGGCTCCCCAGCATCTTCACGAAGCGTCCCCTGCCACGGCTCTGAAAAATAATAAACACTGCAGATAGAGCATAATCTTTGCTAGGTACATTAAAGCATGAAACCAATGCAAACATTAATACTTACACTCGGCATATGAAACAAAGAAAAGCTCTGAGCAAAACACTAAAATCCCCAGCAGGGAAGTAAGATAAATGTGGTGATTGACTCAGATTGAGTATGACAAATATGAAGACAGTGATATGTTGGGTCAACTTAAATAATCTAGAGTGGAAGAAAAATACAACTGCAAAATTATGCATTTCCGACGATTTTTAATGTGACCATCATTCTTGACACATCAAAATACATAGGAAAAGAGTACTTTTAACCTCGTACTCAATTACTGGTTGCAAGTACCAAAATACCAAAAACAGTTTCGTCCAATGTAAATTCGGTGTCAAACTGGAACAATGCCAAAATAAATGATAAAAAGTACCAAGCAACCACATCTAAGAAAATCTATTGCAGCTTAAACCTTCATGCATAATGTCTGTATTTAGTAAATTATTTAACCTTGCACTATGCCTTACATTTTGAAATATTAAACGCATCCTTCTCCCATGTATTAAACACACCACCTTCTCCCATGTATTAAACACATCCTTCTCCCATGTATTAAACACACCACCTTCTCCCATGTATTAAACACATCCTTCTCCCATGTATTAAACACACCACCTTCTCCCATGTATTAAACACACCACCTTCTCCCATGTATTAAACACACCACCTTCTCCCATGTATTAAACACACCACCTTCTCCCATGTATTAAACACACCACCTTCTCCCATGTATTAAACACACCACCTTCACCCATGTATTAAACACACCACCTTCTCCCATGTATTAAACACATCCTTCTCCCATGTATTAAACACACCACCTTCTCCCATGTATTAAACACACCACCTTCTCCCATGTATTAAACACACCACCTTCTCCCATGTATTAAACACACCACCTTCTCCCATGTATTAAACACACCACCTTCTCCCATGTATTAAACACACCACCTTCTCCCATGTATTAAACACACCACCTTCTCCCATGTATTAAACACACCACCTTCTCCCATGTATTAAACACACCACCTTCACCCATGTATTAAACACACCACCTTCTCCCATGTAATTAAACACACACCACCCTTCTCCCATGTATTAAGGGGACCGCCCACCCTAAATCTTGTTTACTGATGGATCTTGCAGTAAATTTGATGAGATATTTAGGGCTAAGTAAGGGCTTCAAAACATAAGTTTAAACATTAAATTTCATTTAGATCTGGCCTATAGTTTTTTGCAAAATATAAATAATGTTAAAAGAGGAAAATTAGTCGGATTTTAATTGCTTTCAACTCGTAGGATTATTGGTGGATTTCTTTTATTTTATAAACATTAACTCTTCTACTTATGACGAAAGACTATATGGTGTGGTTTTTCTTAATCTTTTTTTGTCACAGAAATAAAAAAATTGAAAATTTTGAAAATTTTCCCCCAAAAATCAGTTTGAAACACCAGTGCCATGTTCCTAATTGACATAAACAAAAAAACTCCACCATACTTTTCTTCATTTTTTATCCAGCTATTCATTGATACCTCAAATGTAAAGATCGGATAAAAACTGACGAAGGAGTAGGACATTGTATAAGAATAACTTAAATTTTTCAGAAACGAGCCCTAATTTTTTTATTTAGTTTGACTAAGTGTTACGTCAGTAAACCCTATAAGGGTTATGTCTATTGGTTCCATTTTACTTTCGAGGCTAAAATAAAGCATTATAATTGATATTTTATCGTCAAAACAGAACGAGGCGTGGCGCTCGCGTGGTGCGGGGGGGGAGATTTAAACCCCTTTAAATATACTTTTATGGGACAAACTATATATCAGTGTGTTGCCCAAGGCCACAGCTACCATTATATGACTTAAAAGGATTTTCGATAATTTTTATGAATTTTCGATATTCAGGGTGGGCGGTCCCCTTAAACACACATCCTTCTCCCATGTATTAAACACACATCTTTCTACCATGGATTATATCTCAAATGTCAAGTCTGGTCGGCACAACACGAAGGCTTGCCATAGCTACGCGCAGTGGCGGATTTAGGGGGGGGCCGAGTAGGCCATGGCCTAGGCCCCGCGCCCGCTAGGGCCCCGCACCCCAGAGGAAAAAATATGTTTTCAATGAAAATCTGAATGCTGGACCATTCTTATTTGCTCGAACACTGTTACATTGCATGTACCATAATATGCCACAAATTAGTACCAACATAATGTAAAATATGGGTGGAAAAAGTTTCAATTAAACTAATATGGAATCTGAACCACATTTGGTAAAATTCTAGTCCTTTCCCGCCCTTATTAGTAGTTTTATTTTCTCCAAACCTTCACAAATCCCTTCAGATACCTCTAAAACGTAATAATAAAGTGGGGGAGAGATTAAAAAATAAAAGATAAATTACTAACCTAACCTCAATATAACCTAAACTAACCTGGTAAAATTGTAGTCCTTTCCCGCCCTTAGATCTCGTTAGGAAGTTATTGGTTAGGTTGTAGTGAGGTTAGGTTAGTAATTTTATTTTGGGGGTCCAGGGCGGGGGTAATGTAGGGGGGGAGGGGGCGTTGAAGGGGGCTTCTCTCCCCCACTTTATAATTACGTTTTAGAGGTATCTGAAGGGATTTGTGAAGGTCTGGAGAAAAACCCCCACTAATAAGGGCGGGAAAGGACTCTAGAATTTAACCCCACATTTCATTCAGGGCCCCGCACTCCCACCGGCCTAGGGCCCTGCACACCATAAATCCGCCCCTGGCTACGCTCACCTAACTACCTCCTACGTACCTTCTATAGCTTGTGTAGCCTACATTCATAAGCAATGCCAAAAATCCAGACACTCTTGCTGAACTAAATTAACCAAACTTTCTACAACTATTGACTATAATGCTCTTAGGAAGGGTATTGAGTTAATTTATAGTTTCACCCAACCAACGATTTTCTCATGCGCCTTATGTTTTCTGGTGTGTTTTTATGTGTTTTGAATGAATCTGCTAACCGTTTCTGTCGCAATTGTAGTTTTTTTTGGCAAAAAATGACAAAAAAAAAAAAAAATGAACCTAAACCTAGCCTAACCCATACCTAACCTAACCTTTACCTAACTAACTGAAAAAGAAAAAAAGAAAAAAAAACTTTATCTACCTAAAAACCTTTTCTAGTTAGGTAAAGGTTAGGTATAGGTATAGGTTAGGTTAGGTTAGGTTAGGTTAGGTATGGGTTAGGTTAGGTATAGGTAAAGGTTAGGTTAGGTTTAGGTTCATTTGTTTTTGTTTTAAATTTTTGCAAAAAAAAAAAAAAAAAAAAAATGCGACAGAAACGGTTAGCAGATTCATTCAAAACACATAAAACACACCAGAAAAACATAAGGCGCATCAGAAAATCGTTGGTTGGGTGAAACTATAAATTAACCGGGTATTGAGTTAGCTTTGTTGATACTTTTTTTCGTAAGTCGGTCTCCCCATCATGAAAATAAACAAAAATAATAGCCGCGCCCCGTGACAGCAAGGAAGACTTCTCCGCGCCCAGCCCCGCCCTGCCTACTACCGCCTTACTACGAAATACTTGAACTAGCCGTCACCGAGGAGCCTTGACCGCCATGGATAGTGAAGCTGGTATCTTTCTGCTGCCACTGGACATGAACACAGCCCTGCGGTGCACTTACAGGAGGTAAAAACTAGTAATAATAACGTGGTAGTGAGGCTCTCAACTTAGCCGCCATGTTGCTCTTGCATAAGTAAATAACCTTCACTCTGGCATACATTATTCTATATTCATCACACACACACACACACACACACATCTTGTCCTTACCATCACGGACACGGAGGAGTCGCTGCTGTAGCCTGCGGCGTGCATGGGGAGTTCGTAGTGGGCGACTGCCATGGTCATGCGTGGCGTGGCTTTCTCCTCGTGTTGCTGACGACGAACTGAAGTTTTCGCGGCACAAAAAAGTCACGTGACACGAAGGGGAGGGAGGGAGGGCGATGCAACCAACGATTATTTGAATAAATATTTCTTCGATTAAGTTTATAACAGCAAAAATATATAGCTACTTTTCAAATTACTACCGTCAATAACACTATAGTCGCCACTGCACTAATATCGCCAGGCGAATTTTATAGGCGATCATATTACGAATATATTCATAAGTGATTATTTGACAGGTTCAAGAGAAACATTTGTGAATATGTTCAATAATTCATAAATACAAAATAATTATTGTAAGAATACATTTCATAGTCCCCCATTTATTTTCCTTCTCTGTCTCTCCCATTCCTCGATCCATGCATTCTTACTTTCATCACTATATTTTTTCCAATATAATTCCTTTTCTCTGTCTCTCCCATTCCTCCATTCATACTTCCCTTACTATATATATTCCTTCACACATTTCCCACATTTCTGTCTCAAACACATATTCATGAAGCTCAACATTTCGAATGATGATCATGCAGTTGTATTACTTTTACAAGTCAGCGCGGCGCGTACGTCTGTCTACATGCGTAGTGGTCAGCAAGGCTGTGATCGAGTCCGCGAGAAGTATTAATAATGTACTAAATTTGTCTTAATTAAGACACATTAGTTCCTGCAAAAAGATAATATCAGTTATCAACGAAAAAATATTAATAAAAGACTCGCCCATATCAAAAACCAAACTGGTAATCTAATTAAACTTTTCAGATTTTTTTTTTTCTACATTTTTTTGTAAACCAAGTATATTATAGGCCTCTTCCATTTGTGCCCAAGTTGCATGAACCAGTTCTTTCAGTTCAGGGTTGGGTTCTGGGTTCAGGGTTGGGTTCGCGTGTCACAAATGGAACGCAAAAACCCCGTTTTTTGTTTACAAACATACTCAGCTAGCGAGGCAATTTAAGAGAGAGAGAGAGAGAGAGAGAGAGAGAGAGAGAGAGAGAGAGAGGAGAGAGAGGAGAGAGAGAGAGAGAGAGAGAGAGAGAGAGAGAGAGAGAGAGAGAGAGAGAGAGAGAGAGAAGAGAGAGAGAGAGAGGAGAGAGAGAGAGAGAGAGAGAGAGAGAGAGAGAGAGAGAGAGAGAGAGAGAGAAAAGGAGAGAGAGAGAGAGAGAGAGAGAGAGAGAGAGAGAGAGAGGAGAGAGAGAGAGAGAGAGAGGAGAAGAGAAGAGAAGAGAGAAAAGAGAGAAGAGAGAGAGAGAGAGAGAGAGAGAGAGAGAGAGAGAGAGAGAGAGAGAGGAGAGAGGAGAGAGAGATAACGAGAGAGATACGAGAGAGATACCGAGAGAGAGAGAGAGAGAGAGATAACGAGAGAGATACCGAGAGAGATACCGAGAGAGAGAGAGAGAGAGAGAGAGAGAGAGGAGAAAGAGAGAGAGAGAGAGAAGAGAGAGAGAGAGAGAGAGAGAGAGAGAGATAACGAGAGAGAGAGAGAGATAACGAGAGAGAGAGATAACGAGAGAGAGAGATAATGAGAGAGAGAGAGAGATAACGAGAGAGAGAGATAACGAGAGAGAGATAACGAGAGAGAGAGATAACGAGAGAGAGAGATAACGAGAGAGAGATAACGAGAGAGATAACGAGAGAGAGATAACAAGAGAGAGATAGCGAGAGATAACGAGAGATAACGAGAGAGATAACGAGAGAGAGAGATAGCGAGAGATATAACTCAGCTATAGCTGCTATGTGAAGGGATCATATCAAGTTTAAGATCGCGGGAACGCATGGCCCCCACCAGCCATGTATGCCTCTTTTATGCCGTCTGACATCCTCTCCGACTCGTGCATGCGGAAAACCCTTCACGATAAGAGAAATAGGGCCCAAGGCGACCATTGTTTGTTATGAACTGAAAACTCTACCCAAGCTACCCACCTCTCAATGTGAGTAGGAAAGTTCACGGGTTTTGCTGAGTCACTACGCGGTTTGCCTCCGGACCCAGGTTTTCGTGCGCAAATGGAACGCCTGAACTCTTGGGTTCCGTGAACTGGTTCTTGAAATGTCGCAAATGGAAGAGGCCTTATATACACACTATTATAACCGTACAATATCGAGCCTCGAGGCATTCATTTTGAAGAAAGTTTATTATCCTCGCTCACGAAACTAGCAGCAGGATATTTCAACAGCAATTAAATAAAATTACGCAAAACAATTCTACAATACGGCGCCTATAGGGTGGACGGGGGCTGGCGCAAGATGGGTTTGTGGCTCAGCAGAGTATCTGAATAGGGCCATTACATTCCCTACAATGCTTGGCATGTCGTTAATTCCTGGCAACGAAGCAACATCGAGCGTGAGGAAGTAAAGTGTCACCGTCTCCATCAAGAAGACAAATAAGGAAATCCACCCACTTGACGCAGAGCTTGGGTGGAATATCCATCATCTGGCGGAGAGGAGAAGGAATATTTTTTATCTGCGATTCAGAAATGTTTCCAGCAATGTTTCTCTGGTTCTTGTGGCGCACGGGTTTTTGGAGGCGAGCGGCCTCGGCAACATGCCAGGCGCCACCTTCACGGGAGCTCCGATCGGCGACGCCCTCAGCACAGACCCTGGGCACGGGGCCTCGGTGGCGGGCAAACCTGCGTGGTAACATCGTGGTACGCGTGATACCCGATCCAGGCCAGCATCAGCAGAATTCTTATGGTCTTTTTCCTGAGCATGATGCGTTCCATGTGGTACCTGGCCTTCTCCAGGGCTTTCATGTAACTCCCCACCACGGGCAGCCAAGTCCACCAGCCGTCCCTCGGTGGCGGGCAAACCTGCGTGGTAACATCGTGGTACGCGTGATACCCGATCCAGGCCAGCATCAGCAGCAAACTTGCCACCTTCAGCCTTTGTCTGTGCGACACCACACCTCGCAGGCCGTGCTGCCGGTGTAGCGATCTCACCAGTTACCTTTGGCCCGAGTAGCTACACCTCACAAATACGCACTGAAACACACTGCTCCCTGGGTGAATAGTTGTTTGACAATGTATACCAATTCTAGCTAGGTAGCTGGTGAGATCGCTACACCGGCAGCACGGCCTGCGAGGTGTGGTGTCGCACAGACAAAGGCTGAAGGTGGCAAGTTTGCTGCTGATGCTGGCCTGGATCGGGTATCACGCGTACCACGATGTTACCACGCAGGTTTGCCCGCCACCGAGGGACGGCTGGTGGACTTGGCTGCCCGTGGTGGGGAGTTACATGAAAGCCCTGGAGAAGGCCAGGTACCACATGGAATGCATCATGCTCAGGAAAAAGACCATAAGAATACAAGGTCCTTGGCATGGCGTTGTATCAAGGCGTGGTGGACGCTAATGAGCTTCATCGAGAACTTTATCCCGGTGGTGAACACTTCGCGGTGGAGCCTCAACCAGTACATTGAGAGGTGGGGCATCAAGGTGCAATTCAACTTCTGCGTCGTGTCCACCTTCACCATCCGCCAGATGATGGATATTCCACCCAAGCTCTGCGTCAAGTGGGTGGACTTCCTTGTCTTCTTGATGGAGACGGTGACGCTTTACTTCCTCACGCTCGATGTTGCCTCGTTGCCAGGAATTAACGACATGCCAAGCATTGTAGCGAATGTAATGGCCCTATTCAGATACTGAGCCACAAACCCATCTTGCGCCAGCCCCCGTCCACCCCTACCCTCCGTTATGAGCCCTAATTAACCCTATTATATGCAATCTCCGTCCCCAATCTTCCCATCTCCCCGCCATTATGAGACCCATGCATTCCCCACCCCATCTCCCCTCGGATACAAGCCCCATTCCCCACCCCGTCTCCCCTCAGAGACAAGCCCCATTCCCATAGGTGGGCGTTATCGCGATAAATTATCGCGATAACGATATCGGGTTATCGGTTATCCGAATTTTTTTCCCCCGCGTTATCGATTTATCGGTATCGCCGATACTTTTGGTTACAAACTAGCGATAATCGATAATTTTATTTTTTGGTTCCAGTTTAGCACAGGGGCGAGCCGTGCAAAAGACATTTTTAGTAGTTTAAACTTGCAAATGTAGTTATTTTACTTAAAAACAGTACTTTTCATTAGTGAAGAGACAGGATAAACATTGAATTTTGAAGATATTAGTGTGCAAAAGGTAAATGAAGGGTTTTCTAACAGTTTACTGATAGCATTTAAGACTTTTTATTTAGAATATCAATATCGTTATCACTAGTATCGGAATTTTGGATTTATCGATTTATCGGTTATCGCCTTATCGAGCGATAAATTTATCGCCAGTTATCGATTATTGGTTATCGCCGATAAGGTTATCGTTATAGATTTATCGGTTATCGTGATAATTTTTTTCGTTATCGCGCCCACCTATGCCCATTCCCCACCCCATCTCCCCTCGGATACAAGCCCCATTCCCCACCCCATCTACCCTCAGAGACAAGCCCCATTCCCCACCCCATCTCCCCTCGGAGACAGGCCCCATCCCCCACCCCATCTCCCCTCCGCTAAGAGCTCCATTCCGTGCACCCATCTTCCCTCGGATACAAGCCCCATTCCAACCCTATTACCCCCTCAGGTACGAGCCCCATTCCCCATCTCATCTCACCTCATTCATGAGACCCATTCCTCACTCCATCTCCCTCCCGTCATCTTTCTCATTATATCTTTCTTATATGCATTAATTCAATATAAATACATGATATTTCTTCATCCTCTGTAGTAAATTAATGTAATTTCCATTGTCAAGCATTTAAAGGGCTTTAATATGGATGTAAACTGAAGCGTGTGTGTGTGCGTGTGTGTGTGTGTGTGTGTAGCCTATGTGTGCAGAGAAGCTGTAGGGACGCCCAGAAACCTGAACACGTAATAAGTTCACCTGGCGTTTGCTCTCGGTGCAGCTCTCGGTCCCCTGCTGCCGGGTCAGCAGTGGAGGGAAGGCTGCGGTTTAGTGGCGTTCCCTTCCCACTCCAGGAAGCCGTCAAGGTTCTGTGAGTGGAGGTGGACCGAGAGCTACGGTTTGACGGCCATATCAACCAGTACGACGCCTTAATCGGCGAGGGACGAGTGAGCCGGGCCCGTAGAAACCCGCCGCACGTGCGCACGTGCGGCGTCACCCGGAGTTTGACCTGTGTGACATTGCTAGGTGTGTGGTCTCAAACCACACACCAAATTTCAACTTAGTCGGTACAGCAGTTTCTCAGCTATAGCAAGATAACGTTGTCTGACACCCCTCACGCGGCACGCGCCACGCACCATGCTGACCCCGCACGTGAGACAAAACATGTCAACACAAATAGGGATTTAATGGGGCTATCAGATGGTGAAGACCGCTTATCAATCGGAAGCGGGATTCCAAAGATATA
>JACEEZ010008894.1:190000-250000 GCA_016584305.1 Chionoecetes opilio | reverse complement strand
ACCTCTGAGAGAGATGAAGCCCCTAAATCTCACTGTAAAAGATGTCTTTACTATCCCATCCTAGACAAGGTACTCGTTGAATTTGGGCACAGGTTTGGATGAACCAAAGAGCATTCTACTTGGTGTATCTGCTTGTCATCCTTCGTCCCCGAACTTTCTAAATGAAAATGATTTGAAATATTTTGCTGACCAATATGACATTGAAAGTGAGAGCCTCCACCCCAAGAGCCATCACCACCCTGGGGCTAAAGCTCCCCCAAATTTTTTTTCCTGGTGACGCCACTGCCCTTCGGCGACAAGTCCCAGCACGAAGTCGACTTTTTCCGTTAAATTTTTGAGTCGCAAACCCGCCCCGAGTCGTGAAGCGGCGCGCAGGGTCCCAACTGTGTGGTGCATGCTCTATACACTCGGGGTGGGTCTGCGCCTCAAAAATTTAACGGAATAAGTCGGCTCCGTGCTGGGACTCGTCGCCGAAGGGTCCGAGCCTGGCGCTGACCAGTCGGGGCCGTACTGCGACCAGTCGGGGTCGTGCTGCGACTGGAGCACGTGTTATTTTAGCGTGGGAAAGATCGATCTTTCCCACGCTGTCTCCCTTCCGACGGAGAGAGAGAGAGAGAGGAAAAGCTGAATTTTTTGATATTTATTGATATGCAATCACCAGGATGAAAGTGTAGCCTTCAAACTCTACATAATTGATAGGAGTACCGTAGCCATAACAGCCCTCCTTCCCTCCCTTCCTTCCTTCCTTCCCAGTGGCGTTTCTAGCACTAAAAAACTGGGGGGGGGGGGGGGGCAGCTTGTGGTCGTGGACAACAACATCAAGAACAATCAAGTCTCCTCTCAGGTTCAAGTTGAAGGCTAGTTGTTTACCATCATGTCTGCGGGTATGGCGGACGACAGGGACAGGAGTGTTTACTTGAAGCTGGAGGCCCTCAAAGACATCAGGTAAGGACACGTGTACCCCGAGATGTTACATAGAGTGTATATGTTATAGTACAATCACTATGGATCAATATATAGCCTTGATATAATGGTGTTTTGCTTGTTGTATTGTAGCCTCCCTTGTCCTGACGCTGTGGAGGCAGACAATGCTACACAATGTTTTCACTAATATGTTTTGTATTTTATCCCGTAATGCTTATGAATTACGTACATTGTGTTGTTACCTTATTGCTTGAGGTGATTAGAGTGATTTGGACGGTCACTTGTGTTGGTAATGATCAATATTCGTCAATACGCCCCCTCTCCCTGCCGCCCCCTCCTACTAATAGTAATCTTCCTACCCTAGTGATTAGCTCACCTGGATAGGTAAGAGGATAAGGAACCAAAGCTCACAGGGAATGCCTCTTCTCTTTGGAACTTTGATGTCACTATTAATCATAGTTATTGGTTAATATTCAGCAGGAGTTGGCGGGCTCCGCAGGCCTAACAGCTTACTTTTTCTCTATTATTTTTGGCTGAGTATTATGTGCAGTAGTTATTCACTTGTGTAAACCATAAATAGTATAGCACTTATTTTTAGAAAATAATAGCTAGTTTATGTTACGGTTAGGTTAGGTTAGATTCAGGTTATGTTTAGGGTA
Organism: Chionoecetes opilio; assembly: GCA_016584305.1. Taxonomy (NCBI): domain Eukaryota; kingdom Metazoa; phylum Arthropoda; class Malacostraca; order Decapoda; family Majidae; genus Chionoecetes; species Chionoecetes opilio. The sequence goes on along the minus strand of JACEEZ010008894.1, from coordinate 248,417 downwards.
GGCTTCGGTTAGGCTAGGTTTGCGTTAGGTATTTTACAGTTAATTAAGTTAAATCAGGGAATCTGATGGTGCGCGATTGCCCGGCTGCCCCAGCTGTTGGCGGCCACCTAGTCCTGTGGAATATTTACCTACTTATTTTTGAAGCATTTATAGTTGCACTATTTACTGCATATTCAGGGAGCTTAGTATTTCACTCGTGCATCAAAAAAGTAGTTTTCTAATGTTGTTCGGTGTCTGTGATGTAATGGGTTTGCCTTCATTAACATGACAGAGGACCTTGTATGTGTGTGTGGTCTTTGGTTGGGAGAACATAGGAGGATTGTTGCAGTTATATAAGTTTCCAGACCAGCATCTGTCTCACTTTTGCTGATGAAACTTTGTTGTGATAAATTTTGATGTTTTTGAATTACCTAATCTGTAAATTCTTTAATTTGAGCTTGTTGCGTTTATTATGGTGATCATATGAAATGTATTATGAAAAAGTTACATTGTATCTTATTAACAAGGGATTTTGCTATACAAATGCAATCAATCAGTGTTACAATGTTATATGGTTGACCCTTTTATTGAGACAACTGTGATTCTATAACTATCACTAAATGTTGCACATTTACAAAAGGAGAACATTTTACAAGTTTTGCAGGTTCACATATATATTGTATTCTGTATAGCTATGCATATATATAACTAAGTGATCACAATTAATTAATGGATAAAACTTTCACTGTGTTGCAAAATGTTGCGCTGATATTATATTGATTTACAACATTTGGGTAATCATTCTACCTTTGACAACAGAGTTCTGCTTTTTAGGTAGTGAGATGTGAACAATTATTGTATTTGCCAAAACTTTGGTAATTGTAACATTTCCATTTTTTTCTATAAAAGACAAAATAAGCCAAAAGAACATCAAAGGTTAATCGTACTAGTATTCATATTCCGTGTTGTACAAGGTATGCTGTAGGTGGCAATAAATATAGCTTTGGTGTATAGGATGCAGGAGGTTTTTGAGACCATTTTATTAGGAAAAAGTACATCTTATACAAATATGGGGTTCATATAAGCCTATGTAAGCTTGCTAAGTTAAGCTTGGTGAGGGAATTCTGCACTAATATGCCACCCCACGATATTGTAAATAACCTACAGGAGGTCTTGCACATGTTTTGGTGTCTTTGATGCTGTCTTGCTGCTCTGTGTGGTCTGTGTAGATAGGTAAAGGCTATTTGGGATTGGTATGATTTGCAAATTAGTGATGAATCAAAATTTAATCACACAAACAACTTTACCATACCTTGTAACATGTATTTATAGCACATTCCACAGACTGCAAGTATTATTGAAAGCCTCATGCCACAGGGCCAAGGTGGTGGCTGTGGAGCGTTTGCGTGGAAGACTGGCGCAGGAGGTGGAGGTGGTGCAGACGGAGGAGGCAAGTCTGGCGGAGTACCGGGCAGAGATGGAACTGCTGCTGCAAGAAAAGATGGCTCATGTGGAGGAGCTTCGCCAGATCCATGCAGACATCAATGCGGTAAACTTTCACTTCGAAATTTAACCTCTATATGTCAAGCATAGGCAACTGCAGTCGCCCTCCCGTGTTGGTATATTTACAAGAAAAGTCCATTTCTCTTTGATACATAAAAGTAAAACATTAGATCTGCATCATTAAGCAGTTCAATTCCTCTACTTGAATATGATACCAAACAATTATTTTTCATGATAGTAAATGATGGTTGTCTTCATAGTTTAAGTATGTAGATATCTAATTCATTTGTTTGTTTGGCAAGGGGCATGGCTTGTGAACGAGGCTAGAGGTCCATGTTGCCAACACGAAAGACTGCAGAGAATTGGCTGTAGCTTCTGGTGCTCATATTTATGTACACTTTTTTTTCATTTACTATTCAAACACTGTGCTTATGTATATTTTTTTTATGCACGATGCATTTTTTTCGAATATTTTTTATCTTCTTATCTAAATCTAATTACTAATACACATTACCATTTACTTGTTTTTTCATTCATTGTTACTTTGTGCACTCAGACCCCACATGCATGAAATTTAAATACAACACAAGGCAACTTAGTGTTTCATAGAAGCATATGTCAGCTGTCACAATTCGACTGTGTAGCTGTAACTGTAGCCTAATAAAGGTTTGTCCAGATCAACCAGGAACTTGCCTTTCTAAATTACATAAATGACAAGAACATATGAAGAAGAACATAAGAAAATAAGGAAGCTACAAGAGGCCGTGAGACCTACATAGGGTAGTTCCTATTACTAAACACTACCTACCTACATCCACCTTTCATCCCCATCCATGAAATTGTCTAGCCTCCTTTTAAAACTCACTATTGACTCCGCACTAACTACCTGACGACTAGATGGTAGCATTGTTGATTGTGCACCACTCTTTGTCACTGAGATTGGGAAGGAAATAGTGAGCATTGATAAGACTCCTTCCACCCACAGATGGAGAGTATCATCAAGTCGGCTGAGGACCTGCGTAATAAGAGCCTTGAGCACGCCCGCCGCCTCTATGACGAGTACCACCCCCTCAAGCAGGAGGTGAGTCGCCTGGCAGTGCAGCAGCTGGGACATGACCTCAACCTGCCCAACCTGACGGCAGAAGATGACCCCGTACCTCATGAGTAAGTGCTGCTAGTGCTATCATTGCTTCTCCTCCCTTTGTTTCTTATTCATGTTTCAATGACTGTGCTCTCTCTCTCTCTCTCTCTCTCTCTCTCCTCTCTCTCTCTCTCTCTCTCTCATCTCTCTCTCTCTCTCTCTCCTCTTTCTCTCTTCTTCTCTCTCTCTCTCTCTCTCTCTTCTCTCTCTCTCTCTCTCTCTCTCTCTCTCTCTCTCTCTCTCTCTCTCTCACTCTCTCCTCTCTCTCTCTCTCTTCCTCTCTCCTCTCGTCCTCTCTCTCTCTCGCTCTCTCTCTCTCTCTCTCTCTCTCTCTCTCTCCTCTCTCTCCTCTCTCTCTCTCTCTCCTCTCTCTCCTCTCTCCCCTCTCTCTCTCTCTCTCTCTCTCTCTCTCTCGCGCCCCTCTCTCTCTCTCGCGCTTCTCTCTCTCTCGCGTCCTCTCTCTCTCGCGCCTCTCTCTCTCTCTCGCGCCTCTCTCTCTCTCGCCCTCTCTCTCTCTCTCTCCGCCTCTCTCTCTCTCTCGCGCCTCTCTCTCTCTCTCGCGCCTCTCTCTCTCTCTCTCGCCTCTCTCTCTCTCGCCTCTCTCTCCTCTCTCGCTCTCTCTCTCTCTCGTCTCTCTCTCTCTCTCGCCTCTCTCTCTCTCTCTCTCTCTCTCTCTCTCTCTCTCTCTCTCTCTCTCTCTCCTCTCTCTCTCTCTCTCTCTCTCTCTCTCTCTCTCTCTCTCTCTCTCTCTCTCTCTCTCTCTCTCTCTCTCTCTCTCTACAACACACACAACACACACATACACTGACTTTTTCTCTTTCTTTTCATTGCAATATTTAAGGACTCGTTCAAAAGAAATACAGTGATACATTGGAACTCAAACTTATCGTATCAACTTGGAATTGGACATTTTTTTTGGAGAATATTTAGGTCCAGAATTCGAAGGTTTTTCTTGAGCGTTGCCATTTGGTGTTTTTCATTACCAAATTAGGGTAAATTTGGTAATAAAAAATTTGCTTTGTAATTTGAACTTTTTGGAATTTGAAGTGCCTCTTTATTCACTACGTTGTTTTATTCATATACTAAATATAATCCAGATATAAGAACATAAGGAAGCTACAAGAGGCTGCGAGACCTACACATGGTAGTTCCTGTTACTTAACACTACCTACATCCATCTTTCATCCCCATCCATGAAATTGTCTAGCATCCTTTGAAAATCTTTCGACTGCACTAACTACCTGATGACTGAGCCCATTCCAATCATTTACCACCCTATTTGTGAACCAGTTTCTCCCTATATCTTTTATAAATTTACGTATTTTCAGTTTGATATGGAAGACTCCTGATGTGTTGTCTTTCCAGTTTCTTTGAGAAGGCGGGTGTGGAGTGGAGCATGGAGCACGATGACCTGCGTGGCGGTGGCCTGAGCCTGCCCGCCCTCAGTGCCATGAGTGCCCCCCCGTCCTTCCTCTCACCCCAGGGCCCGCTGCCCGCCCCCCTCAGAACCACCCCTCACAAGGCAGACCAGCGACCTCTTCCCCCGCCACCTGGACCTCCTCCACCATCCTTCAGGTAATTATTATCATTATTATTATTATTAACCCTTCACACCCAGATCTTTCTTTTGCTATATAAAATCGTCTGTTGTTAGTCATAAAATTTAGAAAAATAGCTTAATATACCAAACTAGTTAGTCGACAAGGATACTAAACAAGTCATATCTATCGAAATATTACTTACATTCATTAAAATAGTCTAATGGTATCCAAAGTACAACGGAAATTACGTTCTGGGTCTCAAGGGGTTAAATATAAGTGATGAAGGAGATACGTGCTGGGAATGAATACTTTATTCCTGACTAGTTTCATCTTTACTGGGCTTCTTCAGAGGAATACATCTCCGTCATCACCTGTTTTTACACCTGTCAGTATGTCTATACATTATTATTATTATTATTATTATTATCATTATTATTATTATTATCATTATTATTATTACTATATTATTATTATTACTATTATTATTGCTATCATCATCATTATCAACTGGTAATAAATGAAAATAGAAAATTGAAGCAATATATCAAAAGGTAATAATGCAAATGATTTTTTCCATTTTCCCCATCACTGAGCTTCGGTTCTTACTAATTATCAGGAACATAATGGCACAGAACGCTTCCCATGTTTCGTGATTCGCTCTGTGTCCCTTACAGTGGTATTTGCAGCAGAGTGACTCATCTTATATGCATGTCCTGTGTTTGCCAATGTCATACCTCTCTCTCTGTCTTATAATGTCTACCTTAGTCTCCAATGGGATAGTACAATGCTTCTTGCCATCCCAGTCAACACCAGCTCCAGTTTTGTGCTGCTCAGACGCCTTAGGGTGATGAAGTATTTGTCAAAACAATTAACAACATCATGATGCTGCCATGTTTACAGGGTGGCCACTCATGAAGAGAAACCCTTATAAAAATCAAAGATGCTGAAGAAATCTAAAGGTTCTAAAGACGTATTTAAATGTATAGCTATGGCATAATATTGCATTATATAGCAAATGATGCGTTCATTCACATTTGAGTAGTAGAATTGTCTGAGTACTTGTTCATGTCAGTAGGGATCACGTGGATGGGACCCATTCACCATACTATATATGTATGCTTGAATAAAAACCTGAAGATCTGAAGTTAAAAAGCCGGGATTCCAAGACTATTATAAAAAAATATATATATAGCCTCACAGCATCACCACTCCTTGGCTTTTTCCTCTAAAATCTTAAAATTTCATACCTATTTTTTTTATAGGTATGACATTTAAAGATTTCAGAGGAGAAAGCCAAGGAGTGGTGATGCTGTGAGGCTGGGCAGCTGTTGGCGCCCTTGTCACTGCACCGCGGCATTATGAACTGTAAAACGGGGAGGTGTTCAGAACTTGGATTTGCAAATAGGTCTGCATATATCTCTGAAAGTACATCACTTGAATGTACATTAGAAAAAGAGTGCCTGTATGAGAACATTCACCTATTGTTGGGAAGCTATGGTGCGACAATGTGTTGATGGGTAATAAGCAAGTTTATAAAAAGTTATTCCTCTCACCTTTTCAAACTGATTGAAAATTTAATTGGGTGGAATATTTGCACCTACTACTGTACAGATTCCCCAGACCCTCATTCTGCTTTATAGGTTGAAAATTTTACATTATCTTGAAAAATAATGAAAATCACTAAAGAGTTAAGGCGCCTAGAATTGAAACGGCACAAGCGCCACTTTTAAAAAACTGAGAAAAACGCGCTTAAAGTTTAATCTAATATCTTCATTTGTTGCTGATTTACTTTGAAAACACTTTAGGTGCATTTTTTTCATTGATAAAAAGTTGCTCTTGTGCCGTTTCATATCTTGATTTTCTTAGATTAAACTTTAAGCACGTTTTTCTCAGTTTTTTAAAAGTGGCGCTTGTGCCGTTTCAATTCTAGGCGCCTGAGTTGTTAAAGGCAAGAAATACACTTCAGGCAGGCAGTCATTTTGTGAGTAAATTTGCCAACATTCTTTCTCATACAATGTATATCTTTCATAATGAGTTTGTTTTCACCAAAAATCTGCCATTATAATTTCTTACAAGAGATGGTAAGATAGATACTTCAGTGGTAGAGGTACCGAGAATGAAACCACGGTGAGATGTCTGTAAACCCATGTAATGATGCAAGTGTTTTGTGAGTGGCTGATGCACTCTTAAAACAATGTTGTGATTGGTTGAAGAGTCTCAGGTCACTCCAAGAAAAAGAAAAACTGTGATAGGATAGCAAAGGTCAAGGTTTACGTACATATACCTTTTCCTTGTAGATAGAACATATTATTATTAAAGATATTAAAAGAAAAAAAAATGGAGTCTGGATAAATTCATGGATGGGGAAGAGAGGTGGATATAGGTAGAGTTAAGTAACAGGAACTACCTCGTGTAGGTCTCACGGCCTTTTGTAGCTTCCTTATTTTCTTATGTTCTTATGTAGAACAGGAATTTAGTATGAAAGGAAACAAGTCTAATATGTTTGTCTGTCCGGGAGTTTGGACTACAGACTTCTTGGTTGTGAGCCGAGTGCACTAACCAATATATTATCAAGTGGCTCAAGTGCACACATCCTTATTATTTTATTGCATGCATTTGATTCTATCATAATTTACTGATATGAATTATTTGATCGTGAGTTGATTGAAAATATCCAATTATGTGTAGTTGTTTGATGCTCATCATTGGTTATATATTTTGTAACATTTTCTATCCCTATTGTCATATACTACAGGAGTCAATTTTCAGGAAATGTATCAGTTATCATACACTATATAGTTCTGTATAAACCCATTAAAGTTTTTGGTCAAAATTGCAGTAAAATAATGGCATGATCGTTTTCTCAGGCAACAGCCGCCTCCCATGAAGTCGTGTTTGAGCTGCCACCAACAGATCCATCGCAATGCTCCAATCTGTCCCCTGTGCAAGGCCAAGTCTCGTTCAAGAAACCCAAAGAAACCCAAGAAAAAAGATTAATGTGTAATATGGTGTAGAACACAAGTCACATGAAGAAAAGTCTCTTCAATGTGCTGCTCTATGTGCTGACACGACATGTTAATATGGTTACTTTTATATGCATAATTCAAAACATGGCTCCTGCATCAATTGGGTCATTTTAAGGTAAGAATCTACAGACTAATGTCTTTATGGAATAGCACTGTCACAGTAGTAATTACAGTCATTAGTGATTGCCTTCAGAGAGTTTTGATGCTTATCTTTTGAAATTTGAGAAGGCTTTTTAGAATATATAAGATGGATGTTTTCTTAGTAGTTCGTCAATCTGATCTGATAGAATAGTATGGAAATGCAGCTGGAGTAAGTTAATTTCATGTGAAGTGTTGATGAAAGCATCAGCCTACCTCACCTGTAAGATAATAGTGTAAGTGTGTATGTGTGTATGAATGTTTGTGCAGGCATGCCTGTGTGCATGCATGATTTATATAAATGTTCAGCTTCAAGTCTTTGGGTTAGTCTGGCATCACAGGCAGTTGTGCAGTTGTATTTATATGTTATATGTGTAAAGTGTTTTCAATTTGTACTCATTAGCAGCCGTAGAAGGTATTAAATTGGTGCACAAATAAATGTATTCTGCAATTATGCAGTTCTGTGCAATTTTGCATTATAGTAAATTTTATGTCTAAAAAATATAAGCTATTTATACACCAAGAAGTGTGTTGGAATAATTGAAACCTGAAGAGTGTGTCACTACATTGAAAACTTTCTTACACTTTTTACTGACAGTCTGGAAGCGGCACCTCTTGACTGCATTACTTTTCTATTAAGTAATATGTTATACTTAAATGGCCATCATATATATATATATATATATAAGATTCTTACAACATTTCATTTTTCCATATTCTCATTTGGGCTGTAGCATGCCACATTTTGGCAGGTGGGTTAATGCGGGGACTTTCATGCTGGCTGAGAAAACTGCCCCTGAAATGTTATTCTTTTTTGTTTTTTCTTGTCAGTACAGGGATGATTTTCCTAACATGGATCTCCAGAAGAGTGAGTTGGCATTCAAGGTAGGGAATCACCTCGCCTTGATTGATTGGAAATAAAACACTGCCATCAGAATGCCATGAAGCTTACATTGGTGAGAGGCCTGTCAAGGGTAAGGGGGTTGCGGGACTCCCTCTGCAACACCCACTGCACTCCACAATGGATGATGCTTATGGAGGGGACTAAGGAACTACAGGTATGGTTGTTCAAAACTACATTGTACATTGCTGCAGCGGTGGGACAAACCTCATCAATGTGCCTAAAATAAGCACATTACAATTTTTCATGTTGAATATTCATTACTATTTGCAGCATTTCACATTTATTTCGTGAAAATTTTATGCAATTCTAATTTTCATCCTAATATTTATCTTTCCAAGGACATTATTATTATTTTGAAAGGCATGCTCTATGTTTGCACAGACAAACCAACCTTTGTCTCTCTTTGAGGATGTTATTCACTCAGTGATGGGTGTATCACCTCAATGCAAGGGATCATTGCAAGCAAGATCAGATTGGTGGAGTTTAGTTGAGCTGTCCTTGGACATAGTTTTTCCAGTACTTGGGAGTGAAGCTTTTGGGGTTTTATGTCCTACCACTTGAACACTTGACAAGGGAGATAGTGCACGGCCCAAATGCGCTGGCCTATCCCTTGATATGCTGCTGAGAAAAGAGTGCTAGCATGTGTCTCATATCTCTCATCAACTTTGCTTTATGAGGCAGAGGACAGAGGGCATGGTGTTCATGCTTCTTGGCAGAGATGACGGTAGGAGGCTTGTGCATTCTGTTGGGCTGACTATCAGACCGTGCAGTTGTCATTATCTCCTGAAGATTGGAAAAAATGGGCAATCACGAGGATTTTCATATGGAGCCACAAAGGTTACACAAAGGTGTTGGATACATAATATGAAATACATTTCTCTTTTTTTCTTATGCACACCATCTTGGCTCTTGAACAGTTTTATGTATCTGCATGAGGTAAAGCGTGTGAAGAAGACATTAATCAGATCATACATTCTATTCTTCACATCCCTTTTGGTAAAATTCTAGTCTTTTCCCGCCTTATTAGTGTTTTGTTTTCCTCCAGACCTTCACAGATCCCTTCAGATACATCTAAAACGTAATTATAAAGTGGGGGAGATAAAAAAAGAAAATAAATTACTAACCTAACCTAACCTGGTAAAATTCTAGTTCTTTCTCGCCGTTAGGTCTCGCAAGGAGATTATTGGTAAGGTTAGGTTAGGTGCGAGACCTAACTGCGAGAAAACTAGAATTTTACCAGGTTAGGTTAGGTTATATTGAAGTTAGGTTAGTAATTTATTTTCTTTTTATCTCCCCCACTTTATAATTACGTTTTAGATGTATCGGAAGGGAATCTGTGGAGGTCTGGAGGGAAAAAATCCCACTACTAAGGGCGGGAAAGGACTAGAATTTTACCCCTTTTTTTGTAATTGATGTTTGCATGTATACATAAAAACCCCCTATAAATTTAAGGATGCGTAACACCTTCGCAATGTGTTGTACATGGGGCTCCCTGCACCTTTATAAAGAGAGAGAGGAAAGTGAATCTTGTCACAGAGCTAGATAAGGCTCCCATTAGAGCTTAAATATGTTTTTTTTTTCATTCCATTCTGTACGAGTTTTGTGCAGATAATGAAGCCATTGTAGTGAGTGACAGATCTACCAATGTTACGTGAATTTACCAGGATGTTACTCCCATTATTCTCACATAAATGCTTAGTAATAAGCATAGCGGCAGCATGATTATCTCCAGGTTAATCAACTCATTTCCTTATCTAACAATGCAATGGATTTGATTAGGTATGACTTCAGAGGATGATGGTCAAGTAAGCATATCTCTCCGTTTTTTTAATTGTCATCGTACCCCCACGTACAGGAGCAGCTTTGGAAAACTTTGTATCAGTGACATAAAGGAAATCAGCGAGGTCGAGTGTATGAGGTAGTCAGGCCAGGGATCCAAAGAGAGGTTGCTTTAGGTATATTGCTGCTAACAACTGATTAGGATTCTGTACTTAACTTAAAACATAGAGCATTATAAATTCTCAATATTGCGACGTCTTGCTTTCTATAAGTCTACTGCAAACAGGGAGCGTTTCCTTCTTGGTCTCATTAGTTATACACATAATCACATTGCATTGATAGCAGAGCTGGGCACTAAATACATTGAATGTATTTAAATACTAAATACATGGGAGAAATGTATTTAAATACTAAATACATGGGAGAAATGTATTTAAATACTAAATACTAAATACATGGGAGAAATGGATTTAAATACTAAATACATTTTACGAGTGTATTTAAATACTAAATACATCAATTGTATTTAAATACATTTGTAAATACATTTTAAATACACAAATTTTAATATGTCCGAAAAAAATGGATTTCCTTAGGATTTCCTTAAGATTTTGGGTTTCCTTAGAAATTTCCTTCTCAGGCCTAAATTTCCTTAAAATAAGGAAATTTCCTTTAAAGTGGAAACACTGTTTCACTGTAACATCGGGGTTGCCAGATAGTTGGGCGGGTTTATGGCCAAATTAACTGATAAAAAAGTATTTACATTTTTATATTATGAGTATTTAAATACTCATAAAAGTATTTAAATACATAACAACCAATGTATTTATAAATACATTTCTAAATACACAAATGTATTTAAATACGTACTTAAATACAAATGTATTTACTTACTGCCCAGCTCTGATTGATGTGTGTTTTGCCGCTTGTCAGTGGAGCACTAGCTATATGACAGAAATTTTCCAATGTTATTATCACTTCAGAGATGATGGACAAAGCTATGGAGCGGGTTTAAAGTTTATTTTATGATATGTTTGCAGGGCTGATACAACTGTCCATCAGTGAGAGGGATAGGGAGGGCAAAGCTGTGGTAGTGTGAGGATAGAATATATAATCTAACCTTACTCAAGGCTTTACTCAGCAATAACCACAAGGCGTATATACAGAGAGCAGCTGGAGTGAACTAACTACAGGAGCACGGAAGGGCCTGCTCGTTAATTCCGTAGCAGTGTCCCGAAGCTTCATATAAACATTTCATGAACCAGTGAAACATTCCAAACAGTGATAACAATCAATATGAAGAAAGTAGTTAACTATCAGTCTACGCTATCACCACAATTTTATGATATGTTTGCAGGGCTAACAACAACTGCCCATCAGTGGGTGGGAGGGTAGGGAGGGCAGAGATGTAAATAAGGTAATCTTTTAAGTAGGTTGAAAATCAGAACAGGGCAGTGTTGCAAGCAAAGCTAATTAATCAAGCAGGGATATTCCGGGAACAGCAGGTACTGAATCCCCACTGGAATTATTAGCATTTTTGCGATAGATTATTTTTTTCAAGGCAATATGAATTAGGTAGGAGGAGGGTTTTATGAACATCTCGTGAAGCGAGTCAGGGTAGTCAATTTATCAACCAAGCCTCGTAGTTCGTAGACGTTAAGGAAGGTCAGGGGCAGTGGCGTATCTATAGATATAGGTGTGGCAGACATGGCGCCAAATCAAATAAATTACGTAAAATAGCTTTATATATAGCTTTGAATATGGCTTCAAAGTGCTCATAGAATTATTCATATTTCGAAAATTTTGTTTTGTTAGTCATAAGGGTGCCGCCAAATCAAATTAGTAACCAAAATATAGCTTTGAATGTGGCTTCAAAATCCTTCTAGAATTGTTCATATTTCGAAAATTTTCTTAATCAAAAGGGGGGCGCCAAATCAAATAAATTACGTAAATATAGCTTTGAATATGGCTTCAAAATGCTCCTAGAATTGCTCATATTTCGAACATCTCGGACCCCCAGCTGTAGGCTAGGTAGAGGCTAACTTCGCTCGCCTCCATCCCCCACCAGTGCTTGTCTGGGCGCTACTTTCCCTAGATACGCCCCTGCCAGGGAAGAAGACGACAGCAAGGTACGGGGTCTGATTGCATGTAGGTACGCAGCAAGTTTATTAAAGAAAGGGGGGTAGATTACATAGAAGGGGGGTGTACAAGAATAAAAAGAACACCGAAATATTCTATATGCAGCAGCTTCGTCTCTGTTTTCTTAAAGCTCCAGTAATAACCCATTTTAGATATTATATCATAATTATATTTGAAACTGTTTAATGCATGTTACCAAGCTTTACGTAGCTTTTTCTCAAGGTTTAGTCTGAAACAATAAGCAAAACCTCAGCTGATGACGCCAGAGTCGGCATTACATTTCTCAGCGAGTCACGTGTGCACACCACACCGTGTATATCTCTAGGGTGCAAACAAAGCAACACTTCCTTGTGTAATTCTCAGTAGTAGAAAATATTCATACATACATAGGTACATACATTCTACATTTTAGAACTTTGTTGGTAGGTACGGTAGCATATAAGTACAACATATATCTGGGGGATTTAAATAATCTGAAAAGTACTAATTTTATGTTATTAGGTACCTACCTAGAGCGAACATTGTCTTTAATTTTGTTCATTTCTGTAATTTGGACTGCAAAAATTTAACCTTAAAACAGCACTAGACTTACTTTAGAACTACATGTTAGAAGAACATACATAAAGAAGTAATATACTGGCAAGGAAAAAGAAGAATTTATTTTCGTTAAAAAAATTCAAAAAGTACTATTTGTTTTTCGTATAATAAATAGGTTTATTTACTATTATTTATTGTTTGCAAAAGGGGGGAGCATGGCCGCATGCCCCCCTCCACCCTCCCTCGGTACGCCACTGGTCTCACGGCCTCTTGTAGCTTCCTTATTTTCTTATGTTCTTATGTGAGGGTGATGTCGAGTCGGGAGGCGCCGCCAATCAATCCCACACACGAATGTGACACGATCATTGGTTCCGCGTAGGTGCGGGCCTGCGGCGCGTGCTGGCATGTTTGCAGCCACACAGGGGCTGGCGAGATGTCTGTGAACAAAGGAGCGTGCGGGGCGGGGAGGAAGGAATGGGGAGAGAGGAGTTTTATGGAGCCGTGCACTTCACCAAGGCGGCAGCGGAGCGGTGCAGACTGAGCTCAAGTGCATGGGTGTGGGGAGGAAGACTATCCTTGAGAGGAAGGAACGAGGAGGGGAAGGGAGAGGAGTTTGGGGGCTTAGCTGTGCACTTCACCGAGGAGTGGAGCGGTGGAGAGTGGAGACTGACTTGGCAACTCGACTACTCGGTCGAGAGTCGAGCGACACGTCGGGGTGAGCGTGAGGGTGGGCAGAGGAGATGCTCGGGAACTGATAGCGCCTGGGGCCAGTACAAATGCGATGCAAGGAGAGGAATTACTGTCTCATCCAACAGCGTCACACCGAAATAGAGTGAGAGGAGGCTCTCTCCTGATAGCTACTGCGTTAACAGCGTCTGCGTCAAAATTGTTGTTGAATCAGTTGGTTTAAAGTTGGTGAGAGGTAAAGAAGGAAGTCGGCTTTGGAGCAGGCTATCGTAGCGTGAAGCTGACACAAAGGGAAGAGCAAGGATACAGACTGGAGCAGGATGACAAATGTATATGAAATGTAGATAAGATACTTTGATCCTATCTAGACACTTTGCAAGTACCAACTACAAGGTTATTGACTATACAAAGCGCCACCACGCCAGGACGAACCTGATGGGCTCGAACCGCTGACCGAATGCAGGGACGCTACATGCGAGCTCACAGCTCTACCAACCGAGCCACCCTGACGGGTAGTGTAGAGTGAAGAATAGAGAACAATGAATAGCTATGAGATTTTGTAAGAATGAATAAATGTGGAAGATAATAGTAGGATGGCTATTACCCCTTGTCACACTGTGACTAGATAGACACTTGATTTTTTACACTCACAGGAAATATACCACGTGTAGGTCTCACGGCCTCTTGTAGCTTCCTTAATTATGTTCTTATGTTTTATGCTCGTGGTTTGCCAAGCGTTAATCATTTGGTGGCGAGCAAGAGAGTATTCCCTTCACACTCAACACCATGGAGCTATCAAGGCTTTATACCCTTTAGGCTTTATAGCTCCATGCTCAACACCCACGATGTGCCGAGCATCGCGCACCAGCCTCAGTGGCGGCGGCACAAACAAAATAGACAAAGCTAGAAAATGGCACCAACTGCCTTGACAAGAAAAAAAATATATAAAAAGGGGTTTTGCAGTACAACAGTTATGAAGCTTCTACGGTAAAAAGAACAGCGAAACCTATCAATATAAATAATTTCGTCCAAAAAAATAGCGGTATGCTGAGAAACCAGAACTTGCCAAATTTTTGTAAGGAAATATTACCATTTCCAGTTCTCAAAACATAATTTGTTACAAAAAGAAAATCATGCTACCCAGAACCTACCCTAGGTAAACTTCAAGTCAGTCAGTCAGTCATATTATTACAGTCAGTCATATAGCCTACTTCAGTCAGTCATATTCACAATGAATGATATCTTCCTATTTGGTATCCACTGTGGTCACTTGGTCCCATCTACCGATCATATTCCCTCTACATCAGCAGTCAGAGGGTTAATGAGGGTAAAAATGAAAGCAATAATCTACTGCATAAAATCAATGCAATAATCTACTAGGTACTTGCTCCTTTTCGTCGTGCTCTTGCTGAACAACTTGTGTGAGTGGTCCCACAACGCTGGGTACCCTCTCACTTTTTCCAGTAATGTATTGATTCATGATGACAGTGGGTTGAGCAGCTGCGCTCCGGCCATCCGGAGAGCGCCAGCCGTAAGCCGTAAGCCGTTGCTCACGATATTTTAATTTTCGGCAGCAAATACTCGGCGTTCGGTGAGTCACGAGCTATAATGTGACATGCTTAAAATATGGTTAGTATTTTTCTTTGTATTTTATTGGCTACGTGTTTGTTTAGTTACGCTATGATAATAGTTCGTGTGTTGTTTTGATAACACTTTTTAACCAGTGGTGGTCATATCCAGCGGTATATTATCCTTAAATTGTATGTATGTAAGGGAGATCAGTGAGTGTTTTCTCGTTTTGGCATCTATTTTCATACTTTCAGATATGATATGGGTTTATTTTTACTTACGCTTGTAGATGTCCAAACCAAATACACAGACATAAACTGGTTGTGGCCATATCTCAACGTTCTGTTTTATTACTTATTTGTTTGTTTTTGTCTTAGAAAATGCTTAGTGCCTAATGTAATAAATGGGATGGCTGAATATTCTAAGATGGAAAGTTATTAAGCTAAGTTTTAACTATTATAGGAAGTATTTGATATCAGTGGAGAGTTCTTTGGATCTTGTCAGAGCGGAGTGATATAATAGCTGCCTTGTGGCTGGCGTGGAAGTGACGGGTATTACGAAGTCCATATTTCTCAATTCTTAATTCATAGCTCCAGTGTTTTCCAGCCATCCTTTATATCAACAAGTTCTTTATCATGCACGGTATTTCATTGATTAATTTTCACGGCTATCCCTTGCACTTTGAATACAACTTTGCCGATTGAATTTTACCTTCCTTAATCTTCGTATCAGTTGATTCGCTTCTATTTATCTTTTTACTCTTTTTACCGTCGCACACATGCCTGTAATTTTCCTGGATGTTATGTATTGTGACGTCATTTCCCTATGCTATGTGAATACTGTTGTGTATAGCGTGGAATTGATTGTGCTTCTCCTTATTTTACAAGGTATTCTGGGTGGTAGTCGAAGTTATAGGGAGATGAGCTATACAGTTCTAACTAAATTTACTTACTGTTCAATTGTACAGTTGATTACATAAGAAGTTTGGCGTTAGTGACTGTTGTATTTTTGCTTTATCGGTAACTGAAATTTGTGATTCAGTAGTTTTTAGAGAAATGTACAAGATCGCCCCCTATGCAATCATCCGCTACTAGTGGGGTCTGTAGTGTAATTTCGTGAAAATTTCGTATAGATTTTCCAAAAAGTTATTTTTTGGATACTATGCACCTTTTTAAGTAACACAAAATATGTTTACATTTTTTCCTATCCCATCTTCATCATATGGCAACATATTTTCAAAATGGCTGCCCTAATATGAACAAAAGACATTTATTCGCCAACATGTTTTGTTTTGACGATTATTGAGACCCAAATAATGTTGTATGTGTGTACGTAATCCCATATATTACTTATCTGCAAGATATACAATAATTTTGGTTGCGTTTTTGCAACAATTGGGTAGGTTTAAAAAAAACTACGTCCCTGTACTGATAAGGCAAAGCTCGTTCATGCATTGGAAAGCTTAGTGGACTCACAACAGACGACAGACGCTGAACTGCAACAGGTTGTAACTGATATGCACGACAACACGTGTATCATATTCGACGGGATGGCCATAGTCCAGGAGATGGCTGCCAACAAGGAAAGAATAGAAACCTGCAAAGATTTATCAGATGCTATCACACGAGCAGTCAATTACAAATCTAAAGGATATGTCATTGCCTATGTCATCTTTGATGACTACAGTGTTCAAACCTCTATGAAGAATGTAACACGAAAACGCCGTACTGGAGACAAATCGTCAGGCAGAGGCTTCAAAGTTGATAAAACTACCCCAATTCGAGATTTCGCATAATTTCTAGCGAGTACTGCAACCAAGGATAGTTTAACATTATTTCTTGCTGACCAACTAGTCCGAGGAGTGAAATCAAATATTATAACAGCTACAAGACAAGGCGTCCTGGATAACGTGCAAGCAACACAGAACATCGTCAGAATAACTAGTACTCATGAAGAGGCCGATACGAAGATGATCCTGTATGCAGCAGAGATTCGTAAGCTAGGGTATAAAGCTGACATCTACTCATCCGACACTGATGTACTAGTTATTGCAATGACCATGTTATCTCATCCTGGGCCTGAGGTCGCTCTGATCATGAGTACTGGAGAAAACCGACGACGCATTGAACTTCATGGATTGTTTGACCGAATACATAAAATCACATAAAAATTTGACGTTCACATAAAATATCAGGTCTGTGTGGGATGCATGCACTAACCGGGTGTGATACGACTGGTCGAATACATGGGAAGGGAAAGCTGACTTGTTTCAATGTCTACATGAGTTCCAGCAATGATGTTATTCACGGCTTGGCAGCTCTCGGTATCGGAGATGCACCCACTGATAATGTCCTTCGAGCGTGCACAAAATATATTTGTAGCCTGTTCGGCACAAAACAAATTAACCATGACAATGCTGAAGATCTGCGCTGGTACATGTTCCGTCAGTTAAAAGCTCACCAGGGAGTGGAACGCTTACCCCCGACACAAGGTGCCATTCTTCAACTAGTGTTAAGAGCACATTTGCAATGCAGTATCTGGAAGCAATCACTTGAGACACACCCAATCCTTCTCGACCCACTCACTCTTCGATGGACAGTATCGAATGGAGGATTTGCACCAATTCTATCCACAAATCCACCTGTTCTAGATGTCCTCATTCAGCTCATTAAATGTGGATGCAACACTAGCAAATATGGAGCTCGATGTACCTGCAAGAAGAACAATATAGTGTGTACCGAATTATGCAAATGTGAGGCAGATTCTGACAGATGTGACAATATTGACTCTTCGGCCATATGTGGCGATGACGAGGAGGTTGACTCCATCGATGATGACATGTTTAATTATTAAATTTGTTCAAATGTAATGATTAAAGATTAAGTGGAAAACGTTTTTCTTACTGTTTATGCCACAGGCAAAAGTGTGGTTGTCTTACGTCCATCCGAACGTCGCCACATCATAACATGCTGTGTGCGGATTGGTGACCTTGACCTACCTTTTCTAGATCAAACGGCTCCAAACACCTCTCTATTTTGGTGTCGCACACACACATGCATGATGCGTAGGCCTACTATAATATCCTTCCACGTAAATTTTTGGTGAGCACTTTTGCTGGAATATTGGTGATATATTAATTGAAAACAGTAATATTTTAAATTAATATCAAGTATCTACCTACCTTTATAATAGTATGGCTTTATATGCTGGAAAAACGAACCATATTTGTACTGGGCTGCATCACAAACCCTGTTCTTGATCACAGTGTCGCATATTTTAGCTACGCGATAGCCCTTTTGAAAAATGGCTGCCAAATAGTGAACATGGCCGATGAAAAAATGTAAACAATTTTTTTTCCCCTCTTTATGGTCCATACTTTCCAAAAAAAACTGTTTGCAAAAATCTATACGAAATTTTCACGAGAGCTGTATTGATTACACAACAGACCCCACTATACGCTGCTGGTATCAAGGGCTTATCACCCAAGGAGATCCTGGAGGACATGGTGGCGGTGCTGCATAAAATAGGTACCGCCTCGAAATAAGTAGCGCCTTACCTTACACCCCCGCCGTTCCTTACTTATTTACCACAAAATACTCCTTTAAAAGTGATTAACCAAGACGTGTGTGGTACTGTGGTTGCTGGAGGTACTGGAGGAGACAGGAGAGAAGAGATTGCCGTATAACACTGTCACACAACATCAGCTGACACCCTCACTCACACAGACCAAAACTAATGAAAATGTTTTAGTATCCCCGGTGAAATAGACAAGGGAAGAGTTGACAAATCTGTTAACGAAGGAGACGAAGTTTGAAGAGGACCTATGAAGCGATACTTGAGGAGACTGTCCCTTCCTACAGCACGGCTAAGAAATGATATGTTAAATTCATATGTGGCAAAGAAAGCCTGGACGATGACCCTCGTCTAGGAAGGCCTGTCATCGTCACCTTATAGAAAACCATTAACAAAATCTAGGACATGGTCTTTGGATATCGATGACAACAGCATTGAATCAATCACCACAGCGCTGCGTATCTCCCTGGAACACATCTAGGCCTATGCACTGATGCGTAATGAATTGCAAATGACTAAAGTTTCAGCTCTGAGTCCACTGAAGCTCTTTGGAGCAGAAGTTCGGCACAACATGTCAAAGGATAATCTTGGTATTTTTGATGCAGATCCCAAGTAAAGGGACTACTCCGGCAATGTATGACCATGGATGAGACTTGGGTGCACCACTTCCATCCAGAGACGAAAGAACAGTGAAAACAGTGGAAACATGTATACCAATCCATGGGGTCCCCACCTCCAAAGAAGGCCAAGGCAGTTATGTCTGTAGTGAGGGTGATGGTTTTCATTTTTCAGGATAAGGAAGGAGTGCTGGTGGTGTATTTATTACCTGGAATCAGGGTGGCCAGACGTCCTTCTTTAGGAAGGTGTGAGAATTTCTTATCTCTCTCTTTTTTCTTTCCTTCTCTCTCTCTCTCTCTCTCTCTCTCTCTCTCTCTCTCTCCTCTCTCTCTCTCTCTCTCCCTCTCTCTCTCCTCTCTCTCTCTCTCTCTCTCTCTCTCTCTCTCTCTCTCTCTCTCCTCTCCCCCCCCCCCCCTTCTCTTCCATTTCCTGCTTTTCTTCCTTCTTCTTATCTTCCTGGTTTACTACAAATCTTCTTCTTTTTCTTATTTTTCTCCTTTCTCCTCATTCTCCTTTGCCTCTTTTTTTTTCTTCCTTCTCCTCCTCTTGCTCTTCCTAAACCTGACATGACCTAGTAATATTTTCTCTATTTGTACAGTAATTAATTATTGTGGTGTGTGTGGAGGGAGGGAGGGAAGTGTTTGTTTTCATCTATAATCGTGTTTGTTGGTTGGTTGGTGTATTTTTTCCCGGTAGGATTTGTGTTATGTTGTGTGTGTGTGTGTGTGTGTGTGTGTGTGTGTGTGTGTGTGTGTGTGTGTGTGTGTGTGTGTGTGTGTGTGTGTGTGTGTGTGTGTGTGTGTGTGTGTGTGTGTGTGTGTGTGTGTGTGTGTGTGTTGTGTGGTGGTGTGTGTGGTTGTGGTGTGTGTGGGTGTGTGTGTGTGTGTGTGTGTAACACTGGTGTGGGTGGTGTGTGCATTTCATTCACTAAGTTATATTTTACAGGGCCTGAGGTACACTCGCATGGCACCGTCTCCATAGCTACATTTTTAATATGCTTCCTTAGTGCTTAGTTGGCCGAAGCCACTACCCCGGGAGGCGGGTCACAAACCCCCGGCTAACACCCGGTACCCATTCACTGCTGCGTGGACAGGGCTCGGGTTTTAAGGAGACCGCCCATCTTTCTCCTTTCCGCCCGGGGATCGAACCCAGGACTTCTCGGTTGTGAACCGAGCGTGCTAACCACTACACTACGGAGTGTGTGTGAGTGTGTGTGTGAGTGTGTGGTTAGTATTGCGAGTGTATTTTCTCGTTTCATCAGTACACACACGCACCGAGAAGGAGAGAGAGAGAGAGAGAGAGAGAGAGAGAGAGAGAGAGAGAGAGAGAGAGAGAGAGAGAGAGAGAGAGAGAGAGAGGAGAGAGAGAGAGAGGAGAGAGAGAGAGAGAGAGAGAGAGAGAGAGAGAGAGAGAGAGAGGAGAGAGAGAGAGAGAGAGAGAGAGAGAGAGAGAGAGAGAGAGAGAGAGAGAGAGAGAGAGAGAGAGAGAGGAGAGAGAGAGCAGAGACGGGCAATTTCCATAAGCTAACAAGGAATATCTAAACTC
This sequence comes from Chionoecetes opilio, assembly GCA_016584305.1. Classification (NCBI taxonomy): domain Eukaryota; kingdom Metazoa; phylum Arthropoda; class Malacostraca; order Decapoda; family Majidae; genus Chionoecetes; species Chionoecetes opilio. Next base: position 227,738 of record JACEEZ010008894.1, on the reverse strand, counting down.
AGTTACATACTGGGAATTCCTGGTCGACTTAAACCTTCTTGCAAAACCCTAAAAGCGCTTCTAGCACAATTTTAACATCCCAGTTTTGTGCAGACTCTCGGGTCGATGTTTCTGCAACTCACCCGATAAGCCAACCATCACAGCCTTCAAGTAAATCTCCAGGGCCTACCATCCGAGCCCTGAAGGTCACTGCATAGGCGCTATAGGCACAAATGTAGGAAAAACAAAAATGGCCACCCTACCTGGAATAGAGTTACACACACACACACCAGTTCCTGCCACGCTGATCGCTTGAGGCAGCTGCGAGAAAACATTAACCCCTTTACGCCCAGATCTTTCCTTTGCTATATAAAAAATCGTATGTTGTTCTGCATAAAATTACGAAAAGTAGCTGAATATACCAAATTAGTTAGTCTTTAAGGATTCTAAACAGGTCATATCTATAAAATATTGCTTATATTCACATAAGCTCGTCTAATGGTTCCCAAATTACAATGGAAATTACGTTCTGGGTCTCAAGGGGTTAAGAAGAATAGGCGTGGGAAGGTGCCACGAGGGTTGCTCTTTAACCAATGCTCCAGCTTACATGTCCACGGTGGCCATGGCTGCTACCCATGACCGTGGATACCATCTTGTCGAATCATCAGTCATGTTCTGATCTGCCGCCCTCAGAATACTTTTTTTTATCATACATCATAGAGGACTGGCCAAGAGCAGAAAAAAAGAAGGGAACAAAAACACCACTACTACTAATATTACTACTTCTACTGCTACTACTTCTGTTACTACTACTACTACTACTGCTACTACTACTACTACTACTGCTACTACTGCTGCTACTACTACTACTACTACTACTACTACTACTACTACTACTACTACTACTACTACTACTACTACTACTACTACTACTTCCACTACTACTAATATTACTACTTCTACTACTACTACTACTACTACTACTACTTCTTCTTCTACTGCTGCTACTACTACTACTACTGCTGCTACTACTACTACTACTACTGCTACTACTACTACTACTACTGCTGCTACTACTACTACTACTACTACTACTACTACTACTACTACTACTACTACTACTACTACTACTACTACTACTACTACTTCCACTACTACTAATATTACTACTTCTACTACTACTACTACTACTACTACTTCTTCTTCTACTGCTGCTACTACTACTACTACTGCTGCTACTACTACTACTACTACTACTACTTCCACTACTACTAATATTACTACTTCTACTACTACTACTACTACTACTACTTCTTCTTCTACTGCTGCTACTACTACTACTACTACTGCTGCTACTACTACTACTACTACTACTACTACTACTATTACTACTACTACTACTACTACTACTACTATACTACTACTACTACTACTGCTACTACACTACTACTAATAATACTTCTACTACTACTACTACTACTACTACTACTACCACTACTACTACTTATTTATGTGTTATCTACTTTACACACATATAAATATATTATAAAAGCCCGTTAATTACCAATCACTATAAGGCAGACAGTAAGATATTTTAAAAAGGGGGATGGGTCAATTTAGTTTGGGAGGTGTCTTGATACTCCTCTCTTGAATAAGCTGAAGTCGTAGGAAGGTGGAAAATAGAAACAGGAAGAGAGATCCAGAGTGTACCAGTGATAAGGATGAAAGGGTGAAGATAATAGAGCACTTTTAATGGCAGCCACGTAGTCAATTTACTACACTTACCGTAGATAACACTAAAGTCACCAGAACAAGGTTTCTTTTCGATTTACAGACGTCTGATGGCGTTAATACTTACATTTCTACATCCATGATTTCAGGAAAGTTAAAAGGGGGTATCTGGAGAGTCTGTGTCATTTTGTGTCTTCATCTGTGTTATATTATGGCTATAAATGAACGAATTACCAAAATATCAACCGAGTGACGACCTACACTAAGATCGCCAGTTAGTGTTTATGTTCTGATTGTCCTCCCGCCGTCGTCGTCGCCCGAAAAAAAACTAGTAGCGAAATTTGAAACCGTATATACTTGCAGATACAAAGCATAAAACAACGCTAAAACAGGGTAGATTATACAGTCATGATATAAACTACTGTGTATCATCTTCAGTGACACATAAGAATCAGTAGTGATGCTATAATTCGTAATATATGGCGGCTGGCGACATCAGTGCAGGTGGCGACTATAGTGTTATCTAAGGTAGCGTCCCGGATCTGCCTGCCATTATGCTTACCTTGGAGGAGGCACGTGCACGCAGGCAGGATGGAGTCATGCACTGGGTGAATGTCACGTAAGGAAACCTCAGGGTAATTACAACGTGTGTCAACCATCCTCCCCTTGTATTTTTGCTGTTGAAAATATCTACATGGTTACTTGATGCAAATGTCGGCCAAGATATGAAATGTATGAACCAATATTTCAGATACTTTATGGCCGTATCATTTCGAAAAGGGCACAGCTTGTTTTTATTTCTATTATTTACCTAGTTATAAGAATTTTGTTAGCAAGTGTATTATTTGCAAATAAGCTATTGTGTTTCTAAAAGTCTATAGCAATTCTGATTATCAACAATAGACGTTCATATGATAAGATATTTCTGTACGTGGTTCAGTTGATGAAGGGATGAACCGTTGTGAAACTAGGGTTGACAGTTCCTAAGAGTTACGTGTTGCCGCTTGCTGCACGGATTTACCCAATATATCGGCTGGCTGTATGTTTTGCTTAGCGCATTGATATATACATATATATCCTATCCAAGGATACCGTTCACCATGAATTTTTGAAGATATACAAGAATACGAAATATGTAGAAAAATCCCCTAGGTTTAAATATCTTTTACAAAGTGCGATAAATTTTACAGCAAAAATCACCAAAATAAATGAGTTATGATGACTTATTTTTGCTTATGGCTGTTTTCTACCGTAGATAACATTATAATCGCCACCTGCACTAATGTCGCCAGCCGCCATATATTACGAATTATAGCATCACTACTGATTTGTACGTGCCACTGAAGATGATACACAGTAGTTTATATCATGACTGTATAATCTACCCTGTTTCAGTTTTGTTTTATGCTTTGTATCTGCAAGTATATACAGTTTCAAATTTCGCTACTCATTTTTTTTTTCGGGCGACGACGACGGCGGGAGGACAATCATAACATAAACACTAGCTGGCGATCTTAGTGTTGGTCGCCACTCGGTTGATATTTTTGTAATTTGTTCATTTATAGCCCTAATATGACACAGATGAAGACACAAAATGACACAGACTCTCCAGATAGCCCCTTCTAACTTTCCTGAAATCATGGATGCAGAAATGTAAGTATTAACCATCTATATCCTACCTCCATGGTATTAACGCCACCAGACGTCTGTAAATCGAAAGAAACGTTGTCCTGGCGACTTTAGTGTTATCTACGGTAGACCACCTCCCTGACACGCTCTGCACTACCAGGCTTGCGAGGGTGTATATAGGGTTCACGAAAGGTTGTTCTTTGATATGGGCCGCCATCAGGCAAAGGGCCCATGTCACCCGGAAAAAGGGTGACGAATCTACACACACACACAGTTGTTCTTTGCTGAAAAAATGGGGATGGGGATCTCCCAAAAGTATGCGCTGGTATCTAGGGATGATCTGGCAACCATGCTGAGGCGTCCTATATAAAGAATGCGCTCGCTGCCAAAAGACTGGCCTCTGATTGGACTTTTTTGGGGAGGGTCGCCCACGTCACCCCGCCAAGAAGCTGACAATCTTGACTGACTGATTGCCTAAAAAAGCCTACTTCATCTTAAGCAGGATGATAATTATAATCTATCTAATATCGCTAATAATAGCCCCTCGCTAAAGCAAAAAATAAAATAATAAAATAATAATAATAATAATAATAATAATAATAATAATAATAATAGTAAGTAAATAAATGAATGAAAAAAAAAAAAAAATAAGGACGCATAAGGATAAATATAATGAAATAAGATTAAATAAAATAAGATAGAAATGTAAACACAGTCTTGGTGTTGCTGTTGGTAATTACATAAGAAACATTTCAGATATTTTTCCACTAGTATATTTGCTGAAGAAAATATTTTACAAATATATAGGGATATTCTTTAGAAATCTAAATTCTTCTCATAGAAAAAATTGTAAGGGAAATGACCTGAAACTTTCCTCGAAGTATTCCACTATACATGATACATATGAAGAAAAAAAATGAAAATTTACTGCTACCATCCTTGGACTTGGACCATCCTTGTCACCTCCGTGGTGCAGTGGCTAGCGCGCCTAGCTACGATTCTGCGGGCCCTGGTTCGAATTCGGGCCAGGGCAAGTCGGCGGCCAGCCCAAACTGCTGTTCATCTTTCCTTTCGGGGTTGATAAATGGGTACCTGGGGAAGCCTGGGGAAGGTAACTGTGGTAACCCGGATGCATATTGCCGAAGTCTATTGCTGTTCGGGACTATGGAAAATTAGCGACTAAACCAAGCAGTGCACGCGGTGAGTGCGGGGGTGTTGGGGGGCACTCAGCCGTCCATCCACACAATTAACGGGTAACTTGCTCATTTTGTGGGCAGATATAGTGCGTGACTTTTATCAAATGTTATATATTTATGCTGTATAATTAACAATGATAATGTATAAGTATATTGATATGTTCCTAATATGTAGAAGACATGGGAAAAGAGAGAGAGAGAGAGAGAGAGAGAGAGAGAGAGAGAGAGAGAGAGAGAGAGAGAGAGAGAGAGAGAGAGAGAGAGAGAGAGAGAGAGAGAGAAGAGAGAAGAGAGAGAGAGAGAGAGAGAAGAGAGAGGAGAGAGAGAGAGAGAGAGAGAGAGAGAGAGAGAGAGAGAGGAGAGAGAGAGAGAGAGAGGAGAGAGAGAGAGAGAGAGAGAGAGAGAGAGAGAGAGAGAGAGAGAGAGAGAGGAGAGAGAGAGAGAGGAGAGAAGAGAGAGAGAGAGAGAGAGAGAGAGAGACCTGACCTTTGCTCCGGAGAAGACACAGGCAATGGTGGTTTCTCGGTCCCACGCTGCCGGGCCAGCAGTGGAAGGGAGGCTGCGGTTTGGTGGCGTTCCTCTCCCACTCCAGGAAGCCGTCAAGGTTCTGGGAGTAGAGGTGGACCGAGAGCTAAGGTTTGACGGCCACATCAAGCACATTGCTAAAAAGTCCTCTCACAGGGTCTCTGCCCTGCGAAGGGTAGAGAGGAAGGAGCTTCCTCGACAGGGGAGGGAAGCTCTTGCTCTACAAGGCCCAGATACGGCCTTACTTAGAGTACGCCGCCCTCTCCTGGATGTCGTGTGCAGCCTCGCACACTATAGGAGGCTGGACAGCATCCAGCGTCGAGCCCTGCGACTGGTGGATGCTGCAGACCCCCCAGACCAACCAGCCCAGTTCGAGCCGGTGAGTCCTGTCGACTCACTGGAACACCGCAGGGACGACGCGGCGCTTGTGGTATTCCACAAGGCACAGGTGCAGGGAGTGCCACACCTGGCTGGGTTACGACAGCCTCCGAGAATCGCCACGCGAAGCACGAGAACGGTGCTTACCAGTGGTGATGCAGTGGAGGTGCCGCGTTCCCGTGCCAGCCAGCACCAACGCACCTTTGTGGGCCGCGTCTCCAGGATGTGGAACATTTTCACGGCCGCTGTCCCTCACATACAGGAGATGAACACACAAAGTGTAAAGTTGGCGGCCAATCGGTGGAGACTGTCGAAGCCCACCCCGCTGACGCTAGTGATACTGTGACACTAGTGACAGCAACAGTGCCTCAACAAACACTTTAGTGATGCTTATATGTATATAATGTTAGTTTTTTAGGTCTTTGTATTTATGTGTATATAGCTATCTTTACTTGCCCTTAAGATAGGTAGCACACGACAGTGCACCTTTGGGCTTCATGTATATGTATGTTTAAAAAAAAAGAAAAAAAGAGAGAGAGAGAGAGAGAGAGAGAGGGGAGAGAGAGAGAGAGAGAGAGAGAGAGAGAGAGAGAGAGAGAGAGAGAGAGAGGAGGAGAGAGGAGAGAGAGAGAGAGGAGAGAGAGAGAGAGGAGGGAGAGAGAGAGAGGAGGGAGAGGAGGAGGGAGGGAGGAGGGAGGAGGGAGGGAGGGAGGGAGGGAGGGAGGGAGGGAGGGAGGGAGGGAGGGAGGAGGGAGAGAGAGAGAGGAGAGAGGAGGAGAGGAGAGAGAGAGAGAGAGAGAGAGAGAGAGAGAGAGAGAGAGAGAGAGAGGAGAGAGAGAGAGAGAGAGAGAGAGAGAGGAGAGAGAGAGAGAGAGAGAGGAGAGAGAGAGAGAGAGAGAGAGAGAGAGAGAGAGAGAGAGAGAGAGAAGAAGAGAGAGAGAGAGAGAGAGAGAGAGAGAGAGAGAGAGAGAGAGAGAGAAGAGAGGAGCAATTTCCCGCTTCCAATAAAGGTTCAAAAAGGTTCAAAAACATTAAATAATAAATAAATATATTAATATTATAATTAAATAAACTCAAAAATAAAATATTTAAATAATTAAATTTCAATTAAATGTATATATATATATTCAATTCAATTAAATATTTGTAAATAATATAATACGGGTTATTACGTAATAAAAAGGCCGTGACTACGTAATTTGTTAGCATGACATTATTTATTCGTTTATTTATTTATTTCTTATGTAAATATCAATAAAATATATAAAATAATTAAATTAAATTTCAATTAAATGAAACATTAAATATTAAGCATAAAATGACCTCAGTCAGAGATATAAAAAAGTTTAAATTCTTCAAAAGTGTATTCTATTCAGTCTATTATGAATCATAATTTATTATTAATCATAAGACATACGTAATCTTCGTGACTATAGTCACCTATACACTGCAATGGTCAACACAATACATGGAAGCAGTACATGTGTCGTCCATTATTAGCCAGTAAAGCGAAGGCTCTCGGGAGGCTCGGGGCGACCCGCCGACCACCACCACAACCCTCATACCGCCGTGACTGTTTGTTAGCATGACATTATTTATTCGTTATTATGTAAGGCTCTCTCACATTTTCATGGGGCTTAGAGGCTCTCTATATTAATAATACATATAATATATATACAATAATATATATATGATATATATGATATATATATATTGATATATATATTGATATATATAATATATATATATATATATATATATATATATATATATATATATATATATATATATATATATATATATATGTATAATATATATCATTATTATATATATATATATATATATATATATATATATATATAATATATATATATATATATATATATATATATATATATATATATATATATATATATATATATATATATATATATATATATATATATATATATATATATATATAGGGAGGTCCCGCTATACGAGCATTCGGTATTCGATAATCCTATGATACGAGATGTGTAAATTAGGGTCTATTTTCAATATACGAGATCGAAAATCCAATGCTACGACATTCAAACTGGGGTGAGTAAAATTATCAAGTTCAAAATACTCGCACTACAACTCCCAGTCTGGACAAAGGGGGATTTGGTTGACCCCAGTCAGGTCACCCCTAGCAAGCCGTGACCTGAAGGGTAATTAAGCATATGGCGCGGCCTGACATTTAGTGGTAATTAGCCAGGTGTGCGGCTCCAACCTTGGGACTGCAGTCAGTGACCTGAAGGGTAATTAAGTATATGGCGCGGCCTGATCCTTAGTGGTAATTAGCCAGGTGTGCGGCTCCAACCTTGGGACTGCAAGCAATGACCTGAAGGGTAATTAAGCATATGGCGCGGCCTGATCCTTAGGGGTAATTAGCCAGGTGTGCTGCCCCAATCTTAGGACCTCTACACTACCCTCTTTTGTATCACGCGGCGTCCCCTACAGTACAACGTGTTTTTTGCTTGTTATGCATGTTTTGTTTAATTAATGTGCAGTTATGTTATTTTGTGTGCTATTTTCTCTTTCAGAATGCTTTTTCTACAGAATATGTAGTATAGTGTGGGTAATATAGACGCTGTGTGTTTGTTGTGTTTGCTATAGTTTATTTTAGTTTGAAAAACACGTTTTTTTTTTTTTTTTTTTTTAAATTGATGGTCCTGGAACCAAACCTATATTTTACCATTAGTTATGTGTTTCGTTATACGAGATTTCGCTTTACGAGTATGCCAGGTGGAACCTAACTGCTCGTATCTTCGGGACCTCCCTGTATATATATATATATATATATATATATAATATATATTATATATATATATATATATATATATATATATATAAGGGAAACTTTCCCAAAGTAAAGATATCATTGATAAAGTTTCTAATCTTTTCCCTGATTGCACATAAAAACAAGCATTTTCTTCAAATTATCAGGAGTTAAATTGTGTCGTCTGTCAGAGAGTACATATTTCAGTTAAGAAAATGTTCTTTCAACCTCAACTGAGGTTACTGGTGCATACTTAAAACACAAAATGTCTTCTAATTTCAGGACCACATATGCACACCTTGCTTTGCTAGTGCCTTCCAGAAACTGAGCAATGGTTTTCATTTGTTCCAGATGTTTGTTACCTAAAACCTCTCTCACATTAAGCTTTTAGGTATTTTCCTACATCGCCAGGAGGTTTACTGATATCTGCAGTTACTTTCTCAAAGACATGCAATTGATTCACTAATGTTTCTCCACGTTTCTCAAGGGTTGTGATGGCCTGTGGAAGGTTTGCGTAATTGGAAGCAAAAACGTCATTTCTAGGTAAAACTAAAGAAAATACACTTTGAAAAACTAAAACAAGGCAAAATAGACACTAAATATGCAAAAAAGGCATTATTGTAAGAAAATCACCAAAAAAGGCACAAAAAGGCATTTATGGCATTTATGGCAAAATCCGGTCTCTAATCAGTATACATTAAATTATACAGCATATATATATAACATTTAATAAAAGTCACGCACTATATCTGCCCACAAAATGAGCAATTTACCCGTTAATTGTGTGGATGGACGGCTGAGTGCCCCCCAGCACCCTCGCACTCACCGCGTGCGCTGATTGGTTCTAATTTCCCCTAGTCCCGAGCAGCAATAGACTTCGGTAATATGCAGCCCGGATGCCGCACTATTCATTTGTCCCGGGGTAACGGGTTCTCACCCACCACAGGCTCAAGGGTTAATGCGACGGAGATGAGCACCGAGGCCACGCGCAGCATAGCGTATGCCCCCATCTTTACCTTTACTTTATCCTTGGACAGTCGGTCCTAACCTGAAATTAGTGCGATTTTTTGTCCAGGCAACCTGCATGGCTAATGCTATAATGCAGCTCGCCTGTACGGCCGCCTTGCACATGCCTATTGTACACACACAGATTTTTTTCTAGCTTTTCACAACGTCATATAATAACAAGAAAACACTGCATGAATCCTCATTAAGGAAAGGTATTTCAAATATATTTGATCAGAGAGCTTAGTAAAATATATAAAACAAATGGAGCAACTTTTGCTCGCTGGACAATAATATTTATTTTGTAAGGCCTTGATGGTCGAAACTTGTAAAAAACATTTTATCAACTCGGTGCAATATTTTTTTATATGAATGCGCCATTGTTTTCGTTACAAAAAACTTGGCTTTATTTGCCGGGTAAGAATTTACAGAAGAAAATAATTTAGTTGCTTTTATCATTCACATGCTATTATTCATGCTGATAGAAAAGTTTATTCTATCCATAATTCCCATAACACTCCTTATATGGTTGAGTTAGCCTTATTGCTACATACATTATTATCTGAATGCAACTTTCATACGAGCTGCTCCTGCTCCAAGGGTTGCAGGCAGGGATCCAGAAAACTGCAGGGTAAGGACTCAAGGCCATCAGGTTAAAGACCTTCCAGGAGAGTTTGAATTTGTTTCCCACTAAAAGTCTTTGGCCGTCTTGAGATTGACAGTTCATCATAGGCATAGATACATTTAATGTCTTACGTTCAAGCTAGCAGAAACAGGAACACTTTGGAAGTGACAGTAAGAGCGGGGAAGTGGGGATAGAGGGATGGATGTGAGGGGTGAGAATAGTGAAATGCAGTAAGAGGGAAGTCAGTGGGGCTTGATCCAAGTGCTGTGAGTGGCTTATTGATTCAGGCCAGCTGCCGCTCGCTCGCTCGGTGGGAGATCATGGAGCGTGAGGACGTCAAACTTTCTTCGAGATACTCAGTGATGCATGTCGAGGTGACCCTTGTGCCGCCTATTCTCTGCCTCGTTCTACATTTTGCCTAGATTTTCCAAGAGTGCTTCAAGGTATGTCATCGTGGCAGTGGCCTTCCCGTCGTGGTGCAGGTACTATACATACATGGCGGGGGTCTAGCAACCGCGGTTTCAGAGCTCAGGGTCAGCCAGTGTTATAGCTTCCTTAAACTTGGTGGGCGTGGTCTGCGTCTTGGCGTTGGTGGAGGTCAGGGCTCCGCCAGGTCCTTTGCAGCAGGGCGAGTCTTCCTTCCGCGTCTCCTTCTCGACTTCTTTCCCGTAGCCACCATTGGTGCACGGCCATAGATCCCCTGGAGGCGTTGACAGGCCGTGTGGCAGACCGCTGTGGGGCCGAAACAATGGTCCTGCTCCAGGCAGACAATTCGCGTGCTCAATTTAGAAGACTCCTCAAGCGCTCGTGGCAGCGAGGGGACCGGGATCTAGGGCCAGACAGTGTCCACCACCACAGTTCGGGCAGCAGGCCAAACTACTCTTACCAGCTTTCAGAGAGCTTTAGGATGCATTCTGAAGCGCGGTGCCGCTGGCTGTACACGCCGCAGAGCTCCGTCCTCGTACAGTGCTTCTGCACATCGCGAAGTCTGGCATTTGAAACACCGGAGGGGTTTTATGATGTATCTCCTGACGGAGTACACGTCCTACAAGCCCTGGCGAGAGAGTGGGGTGGAATCCACAACCTCAACCTGCCCCATGAACTCATGGAGAGATGTATCTCGGTCCACGGTCCACGGTCCGTGATATTGACCCTAAGGTCAGGACGGGCCGGTCCCAGCTGCCCAATGGCTCGAAATGTCGTGCCCTGCTCGTGGGCCACTAACCTGCACCGACGGTAGCCCGGGGACGAGGTCACGGAATTAAGGGGCGGCAGGGGTCTTGTGGCGCCGCCGCTCCATCAGCCTGAAGCCGTCGTTCAGGGTGATCCTTGGGCTGTGGTGCTGCTTTGGCCATGACCATGAGTGTCTACCTCAAAGAGAGTTACACACTACCTCACAGCACAAGAGCTATACTGAGAAGGTTCACTTTCAGGCCTGCGGGCGAGAACGCGAAGTAAGGCCACCGAGGAATCGTTGAGATTGTATCTCTGTAGGGCAGGCTGCTCGTCTCCTTGCTGTATCTGATGTTCCCGGCACTGAGGTTTCTGCACATCCCATTCAACACTGAATCTGTGCAAAGGCGTGGTGTTTGTGAAGACATCCTCCCATACTCTGAGGAAGAGCTGATACGAGAGATTAAATAAGGAGTCGTACTTAAAGCCCCATACATATCAAGATACAAAGTCGCGGGGCTGTTTCGCGGTTGTCTCAGGAAAATCGGAATTTGTTTATATAGCGATTGTGTGAGATTATCTCGCAGGCCAATTTTGTAGTACGTACACGCACACCAAGATTTAAATTCGCTGGAATGTCTCTCGATGGTCCCAGAGGAAACTACTTTTATTTGGCGAGTCATCTGACGGATAAACACGATTTCCCGTTTGTATCTTCCAACAGATAGGAGAGGATGTGAGGGGATTATTATTAACAGCATTATCTCATTATCTTTATCATTATTGCCGTCATTATTTTCATTACATGTTTTATCATTATCATTATTACCACTGTTATAATTACCATCATCATTACCATGATCATTATTAGTTTATTACTGTTATCACTATTATTATTGTCAAGTGTCACGTTGTGGAGGCCATCGCACGCCCGCCAGTGGCCCGCGGTGGGAGGCCTCGGGCAGGGCCACGCGCGGCATGGAGGTGATGGAGTGGTCAGCTTATATGCCAAGTGCCACACACCACATTGTTAAAGTCCAGTTTATATGACCTATTCAACATTGTCTTTGATAAAGCTGCAACATACAACTCTTTGTTCGTGCGATGTGACGTGTTTAGACGGCAATTTGAAGAAAAAAAGACAACATGCAAAAACTTGCTGATCAGTATGTAATATATTTAATTGATATTCAGAAAAACGTGCACAACTTTCAGAAGCAATTTGGGTGACATTAAAAGAAGAACAAAATAACTAGATGGCTACAAACAAAAGCGTCAGCCCCCATGGTGTGGCTGGCCTCGTTATCACAAGGAACATCCTGTTGTGCCGGATTTCAACAGTGACGTGTCTTAATCGACCTTTACTCACGCATGCAGCGGGAAAAAGCAGTGTAAATAAACAAAATTGAGTAAGATCTTCATGTACGTCCTGACATCATAATTGAAAATTAATCCATGTCTCTTCACTGGTGATAATCTTCATAAAGTTTTCTTTCTCGTTTGCACGATCTAAAAAGGTTCCGACAAACCGTAACGCGATTGTCTCTGATCCTGGTCCTGGACCTTAGTCCACAGTTCCATTGTTTCAGATCAGAATGACATAGCAAGATTTCGATGACATGCACTCGCTGTCACGCTCACGATTTCTTGAATGGTTAAGCAATGATGTCTGTCAGAGTTAGAAATTGAAAATAAAGTAAAAAAAGGAGTTAGGTGATGGATTTTGAAAAGGAAAATTGTGATATTTGGAGATGCAGCCAGAGGGCACACACACTGTGCGTTACAGTGTGAGATACGGGGAGATAAGTATACGAAATATGTTCAGTTTTCAAACTAGAGCTTCTCGAGGAAGTCGGAGGAACCATTTAATAGGGGAAGCTGTGTGCTAGGAATGTAACTACTGAAGGAAGCTTAGGAAAATTATTTTAGTTTAGAAACGGGCCATTAATTACGACCTTGGCTCAACCTTTATAAGAAAGACTAAGTAGGCTACAATAACCCTCGAACGTTCACGGCAAAGAGGGGCGAGAGACGATGGCTGGGAGCCCTCCTCTGGTTACATCATACCTCCTATGTAGCAAGAAAGTTAGTCTTTCTTGAATGGAATTTTGTTAGCAGGTGAAATTATAGGTTTTCATGTGTATATATATATATATATATATATATATATATATATATATATATATATATATATATATATATATATATATATATATATATATATATAATATATATATACTCCATATATATATATATATATTACTCCATACTATATAATATATATATATATATATATATATATATATATATATATATATATATATATATATTATATAGTATGTGTGTGTGTGTGTGTGTGTGTGTGTGTGTGTGTGTGTGTGTGTGTGAATATAAAAATGAAGTAGTAGCATTAGTAGTGGTAGGAGCAAGGAGGAGGTATTGAGACATATGCTGCTACGTATCTAAAACCTCCTTAGGGGGACCCGCGGAGGTGACGCGCCTGTCAGTAACTGGTGAGCTGTTGTACGGCTGGCAGCCCCGCCTGGGCCGCCTCAGAGGCTTTCCTGTGTGGGGAGGCTGATTATGGTGCCGGGGTCCACTGAGGTGGAAGAAAAGGAAAATGGCATGAAATCGTGGAGGAATACGAAGTAATGAGATGTATAGTGTTGAGGAAGGAGTTGGAGAGTGGCCATGAATACTCAGGTGGCCATCAGTGAAGGCTGCACCAAGACCTTCCACCACCACCACCGGGCCACTGCCTTTGTGGCTCACATCACGTATCACATAATACTGTCTGCACTCACCCTGTATTACCCAATACATGAATGAAAATTCATTCTCTCACTTGCAAAGAAACAGAAGTCGGTGATCGGACACGAAACTACTTATCATCATCACAGGCGTGTATTTGCTTCCTCAGGACGCAATGGCAGTCTTCGTTAATTTATTTAGCTTCGTTTCTAACTAGCGAGATATTTTACTGCCTCATGACATGGCGCCTCCCCCCCCCCCCCGCACAAATACCTTTCCCCTCAGGAAAGTTAGAAGGGGCTATCTGAAGAGTCTGTGTCATTTTGTGTCTTCATATGTGTCATATTATGGCTATAAATGAACAAATTACCAAAATATCAACCGAGTGGCGACCTACACTAAGATCGCCAGCTAGTGTTTATGTTCTGAGTGTCCTCCCGCCGTCGTCGTCGCCCGAAAAAAAAACGAGTAGCGAAATTTGAAACCGTATATACTTGCAGATACAAAGCATAAAACAACACTGAAACAGGGTAGATTATACAGTCATGATTTATAAACTACTGTGTATCATCTTCAGTGGCACATACAAATCAGCAATTATGCTATAATTCGTAATTTATGGCGCCTGGCGACATTAGTGCAGGTGGCGACTATAGTGTTATCTACGGTACTGGTATAAAATGAAATAAAACAAATACAATAACGACAGTCATGCAAATTGAATGAGATGTTGTGGTTAGAAGGGAAGGGTGTGGTTCTTGCCGCTGTAATGGTGGGAAGGGGCGTGGAGGCATGATCTAAGTAAGTCTTTAGATCATGGGTGGAACAGGTAAATTGTGAGGTGTGGCGACCTCGCATCTCATGTTTGCTACACCATCAACAAGTTCTTGAGGCCGGCCGACGTAGCACTCAACCACTTTCTTCATGGCGCCCTTGATCTGCAGCCTTCGTCGTGCTGCATCCACAAGGATGAAGACGCAGAAGCGGCCTCCCAGGTTGTGGTGGTGATAACGCTTCCCGGACCCTGTCTGCAGCCACTCCAGCGTCGAGGCACCAGGAGGCTTCGCCGCACCAGATGCTTGGCCTCCTCGTTCTCTCCTGCGTCGTCTGCAAGTTGTGACTCACAAGGACTTTGGTCCCTCACGGGGTCTGCCTCTTGCTGGGGGAGGACCTGCTCTCCAGCCTCCTCCAGCACGTTCTCCGCCTCAGTGTGCTTGACCTCCTGCGAGGCTGTTGTTTCATGCTCGATGGCAGCCTCCTCCGTCACGCCTGGTGCGGGCATGACCACTGCCTCGCTTCCCTTCTCGTGTTGGCGGTGGTGGCGCGCCAGGGTCTGCCGTGCCCAAGAGCACCCTGCCACATCAGGGCCATAAATACAACCACCACTGCCACACACACGGCCAACACGAACCAGAACACAAACGTCTTGTGTTCCTGCTCGACCTGCCTCTCCAGGCAGGTCAGACGTTCCTTGCTGTCCACCACCATGGGCAGCACCTTCCCCCAGCTGTCACCCAGAGGGACACTGCTCTCCACCAGGGAGTCACTTGGGGAGGCCAACCACGAGGTGGCGACCAGGTGCCCCCGCACCATTCCCATGAGGCTGGTGTGGGGCCCTGCGTCCCTCCAGGCTCTCATCACCTGACACAGCTTGTCGAGGTGAAGATCAGGCACTTGGGAAGGAAGGGGGGGAGGAAGTACGGGAGCACCCCCGTCAGCGTGAGCTGCCTGGCCGGCGGGACTCCCGTCTTGACCAAGGAAATTACCCTTGCCGACCTTCTCCGCGGTCTGAAGACCACCACAAAAGGAGACACGGCAGTTCTCTTCTTCACCCTCGGGGGAGGAAGGCTGCAGGCCTCTGCAGGACAGGGACAGGCCTTCACGGCACTGTTCTGTAATGGTAAGCGGATTGGTGATGGCAGCGGCCAACACCTGCAGGGCGGCCCTCCCCACCAGGAGGACGGCGAGAACAAGGCAGACAGCCTGACACACGAGGGTGAAGGGTACCACACCGGCTGTGACGCGGCGCCCCTGCGCAGCCCCCAGCACGATGAGGGAGACTCCTCCGGCACAGTGGCGTAGCTAAGGGGGTGGGGGGGGGGGCGAGTGGGGGTGTTTGAAATCGCCCCCCGGGCCCGAAAGAGAGGGGGGCCCCCAAATGCATCACTCAATCAAACAAAACTCCTGTGATCTTTTACAAACTTGACTTAAACTCCTTGGAGTTTGTGTTTAATTTGATCTGTATCTTTTGAGTACCATCATAGGCTTTTTAATTGGGATTAAAAAGGATTTATGGGCATTGAAAGAAGTCTCAGAAAGTGTCAAAGTGCACCAAAATATGTTCATTTTCTAAAAAAATTCCTCGGGAGGGCCCCCGAAACCCCCCAGCTGGTTGGGCTCACTTCGCTCGCCTCCCCCCAAAAAAAACCACCTGCAAACGTTAGAGGGGGCCCCTCCAGGAAATAAGCCCCCCGGGCCCCCAAATGTCTAGCTACGCCCCTGCTCCGGCAGTGACTTTCATGGAGAGAAAACACATATCGGAGACGAGCACCCTCGCAATATGGAGGAAAAATAGGATATCGGAGACGGGTATCCTCCCGATGTGGAGGAGCAGGATATCGGGTTTATCACAAACAATATAACTATCTGAAGAACCTGGAAATGAGGCACGAGTGTTGTGCCGATGTGGAGAAGGATATCCGATACAGTTATTACGGATGGCTACTTGAGGTGGCTGGAACGGCGGTACGGGTGTTGTGGCGATGTAGAGAAGCAGAAGCATGATATCGGTAACGGACATTCCACCGATGTGAAGAAGGATATCGGGGACGAATGCTGCTCCGCCCTCGAGGATAAACGCGATTCCGAGGATGAATACTCCTTCGCCCTCGAGGATGAACACGGTCCCGAAGGTGAATACTTTAATAATCCTGTGTGGGACGAGGAGGAGATCCAGGAGCGGCGAGGCCCCGTGGGAACTTTAGTGGATCTTTTGGGCCACTACGCCATCCTGATGACTGCATGGGCTCGTCGTGTACTACAGCGCCTGGCAGGAATCCCTCCCACACCCTCCCGCAGGAGTGCACTGATGCCACAATACTTGAACAATCGTAGTCGTCAAGCTTCCTGCAATGATAAAATGTAAGTGCCAACGTTCCTTCAAGGATATAACTGTTTGCATCGCTCCAGGTCCCCCTCACCGAAGTGAGTATTACACTCTCAAAGGGGGGTGTATCACAGTTGCCCATTGCTCATTGCTCATTGTAGCCTGGTTATGCAAAATAAGAAAATCTGAAATTTAGGGTCAGTTTTATATTTAGTTATGCTGCTCAAAGGTTTACTGATATCTCACCAGATTAGCTACCAAGAAAAGAAATATTAAAATTGAAAATGAACGATTACTCACCTTGAAAGAAAAGAAAACAATATTAACCTTGGAAAAAAAGAGTTTTAGACCTGTAGATGAAAGAAAATATTCATAAATCTGTAGAGAAAGAAATATATTTTAGACCTGTAGGGAAAGGGAAATATTTTTCAACCTGTACTGTAGGTAACACTATAGTCGCCACCTGCACCAATGTCGCCAGCCGTTATATATTACGAATTATAGCATCACTACTGATTTGTATGTGCCACTGAAGATGATACACAGTAGTTTATATCATGACTGTATAATCTACCCTGGGTAAATTTCCAGATGAACACCGAACTTCCTTTGGTGAACGAAACTATTTTTTTCTGGTGAGTTTTGATGTGCTTTGAATGAATTCGCTAACCATTTCTGTCGCAAATCACTTTTTTTTTTTCTTTTTTTTTTTTTTGCAACAAAAATTACAAAAAAACCCCATTGAACCTAACCTAACCTTTACCTAACATAACCTATACCAAACCTAACCTAGCCTAACCTATACCTAACCTAACCTATATCTAACCTAACCTTTACCGTAGCTAAAAAAAAAAAAAAAAAAAAAAAAAAATTGCGACAGAAACAGTTAGCAGATTCATTCAAAACACATCAAAACTCACCAGAAAATAATAGCTTCGTCCACCAAAGTGAATTCGGTGTTCATCTGGAATAATACCCTATCCTGTTTCAGTGTTGTTTTATGCTTTGTATCTGCAAGTATAAACTGTTTCAAGTTTCGCTACTCGTTTTTTTTTCGGGCGACGACAGACGGCGGGAGGACACTCAGAACATATACACTAGCTGGCGATCTTAGTGTAGGTCGCCACTCGGTTGATATTTTGGTAATTTGTTCATTTATAGCCATAATATGACACAGATGAAGACACAAAATGACACAGACTCTTCAGATAGCCCCTTCTAACTTTCCTGAAATCATGGATTTAGAAATGTAAGTATTAACGCCATCAGACGTCTGTAAATTGAAAAGAAACGTTGTCCTGGCGACGTTAGTGTTATCTACGGTAGGGGAAAGAAAATATTTTTCAACCTGTAGGGAAAGAAAATATTTTTAAACCTGTAGAGGAAGGAAAATGTTTTATACCAGTAGGAGAAGAAAAATGTTTTTAACCAGTAGGAGAAGGAAATATTTAAAAACCTGTAGGGGAAGGAAAATATTTCTGAACCTAGAAGGGAAGGAAAAAGTTATTTACCTGTAGGGAAGAATGAAGAACACAACGTACCTGAAAACCAATCAAATGCACAAAATGATGACTAGATCGAGGTAAACCATCTTCATGTGCCTTGAATAATGGTGGCCTTGTTGGAATGTCTTCAGACTGGCTTTGATAATGTCTTGTGAATACGTACCTCCATTACCGCTACGTAGCTTTACTCTTCTAAGCTTTATCTTCTGTCTCATTCAGCTTCAACACAGTCTCGTGAATCTTATCAGTCAACACTTCCTTTAAAATCCTGCTAAAATTTAACAACAATCACTATTATAAGCTATTCATCCATTCTTTCGTGGATGGTTGATAAATGGGTACCTGGGAAACCTAGAGAAGGTAACTGTGGTAACCCGGATGTCACACTAGCCCAGTGTTCCGTGGTAACGGGTTCTCACCCACCACAAGCTCAAGGGCTAATGCAACGGAGATGAGCACCGAGGTCACGCGCGACATAGCGTATGTCCCCATCTTTACCATTACTATTATAAAACAAGTCAACTTACGAAATTCAAAATAAACATTTCTAAAATCTTTATTGAACAAAAACGAAAAATTGAAACACCAATTAAGACTGCAGCGCTCCATTCACATCCTCTCACTGGCAAGTTTCCATCTCGCTACAGCACACTAGGCAGAGCAACACTGTGGAATAAGTTAAAAGAATAGAGGGGTACCTGTGGAGGGGAATAAGGGTTAGCATCCCAACAGCCTATGGCCCCTAAAAGCCTAAGAAACCGTAACCTGTACTTAACTTGTACGCAGAGTCACTCCAGCGCTGTCCCTCTATGTCCCACGATGAGCTGTATAGGGGTAGCTACTTACCTGAAAAGGAAAGCATAGTTAAGAACATAAAACTGAGAAGCCGGTTACAGTATTATACATTAAATACGTAAATATATAAGTCAAATATAACAACACCATAATTATTATAAACAGCAAGCGTAACTTACCAATACGAAGAGATGTAATTCTGATTAATTTTGTCGAGGTATTTACGCAGACTGAACTATCGGCACACTAGTCACACCTCGCGTCCTCTCGGTACCGCCACCACGATGAGACTCGCTGGTTGCTATTTATAGGTGAGTTATGTATATATACTATACCCTTATTTTATCTTATTGCCTCTGGAGGACTCCGAATCAACTGCTCGTTTGACTTAGCACATTTATGCGTAGTTGAGTGCCGTCACTAGGAACCTTATTTTCCTCATGACGTATAATGAAAGAAAGTTTAGCAAAGATTAAAATGTACTTTGATATTCAAAGTAATTGATTCACGGATATAAATGCAAGAGATGAAGATTGTGCAACTCCATATCGTAACACTTTAAGACGCGGGTGTAGCTTCGTGTCCATGCCCCCCACTTTCCCCCCAGCCCCCCACCTGCCCCACCTAAGTTCCCATCTCTCCCCCCTCCTAAAAGCCAACCTGCCTCTCCTTAACTTCTCTGTCCCTTACTCTAACCCTCCTTTAAGTTATCCTTAGTTCTTATTATATTTCGTGTCCTCTCTATCTGTTCTTCCCTACTACCACACTTTCTTCGCCTTTTTCCCCTTTCCCAACACATTTTCTTCGCCTTTTTCCCCTTTCCCAACACATTTTCTTCGCCTTTCCCCCTTCCCCCACCGTCGCCTGGGGTCCTCTGGCTGTAGCACCGTCAGTAGCTCGCAGTTGGAGGGTATTGATCCACTCCTGATGGATGACCGGGACTTCTTTCAGGCGGGTTTTTGTGCTGCTCGTGAAGGGTTTTCAAACTGGAAAAGCGTAGATTTAAAAAGGAAATAGGGAAAAACTGGTTCACAAATAGGGTGGTAAATGATTGGAATGGACTCAGTCGTCATGTAGTTAGTGCAGAGTCAATAGAAAGCTTTAAAAGGAGGCTAGACAGTTTCATGGATGGGGATGAAAGGTGGATGTAGGTAGTTAGCGTTAAGTAACAGGAACTACCACGTGTAGGTCTCACGGCCTCTTGTAGCTTCCTTATTTTCTTATGTTCTTATGTTCTTAACTACTCGATTGGCGTCGCTCGTCAGTCAATTTGTTCCAATTCTTGTCCTTTCAGTTACAATACGAGTGTGTGCGGATCACATTCATCCCCATGTATGTAGGCACAATGATGATATTTTCCACCATGACTCACATGATATTATATAGGTGGGAAATTCTGAATCAAGGCAGGTGGGGTATCGTTTACGTAATGCAATAATGGTACCCCAGCCTTGGCTAGCCTCCACCCACAGTCTATGCCTCCACCCATAAAGGTCCTGCCGTGACGTATTGCCCACCTCTGTTTTGGAGGCCACAATAGTGCAAAACAAAAATACGAAAGCCTTGTAATGTGATAGTAAATCTTCACATCATGTGTCTTCATATCGAATATACTTTTCCAAACGATGAGAGTTCATTCTTTCGGAAGGATCCCAGGGCTTCGGTAGTGGGCGGGCGACGGGTGGCCTGGGCGAGGCTAGGGCTGGGGGGCGTCAGGGGGGAGGCACCGCCACCACACAACTGCCGCTCATCTCAGGCTCTCGGTACCAAGGTAGATAGAAGAGTTATATATATATCTTATCTCTTATATCTTCCTTGCTCGTTACGTAATACAGACACCGAAATTAACCTCTTTATTAAGTAGTTGGTTGGAGTCTGAGTGTTATTTCGTAAACACCAGAATAAATTTCCATAATCACCACTATGAGTGACAGACTCGAGCGAACAGTCATGTTGACTCCCTGTGTGGTAAGCAGCCACACGGGGCCTCTAGCTTGGTGGCGACTTGTGACGCCGCTGAACGAATGTCGCCGCTGGGGCCCGGTAATATTCCCCCTGGACCTTTTCCCCCCTTGCATTTTCCCCCTGACAGATTTTCCCTTGGAAATATTCCCCTCTAGACAATTTCCCAGTTTCCCCTGTGGACATTTTCCCCCCTGGATGTATTTTATCGGACTGTGTTATGATGACGAAACACACTGACCGAAACCATTGTTGCTTATAGTTTAGGTTAGGTTAGCTTTACTGACACTTTTTCATCTGCCAAATTCATTTTATATGTTAAATAAATAAAGAGGGAAAATGTCCACAGGGGAAACGGTCTAGAGGGGAAGATATCCGGGGAGAATCTGTCAGGGGGGAAAATGTCAGGAGGGGAAAAGGTCCAGGAGAGAAAATATATACGTACTCATATATTCGTCGCCGCTGTGTACTGTGAAGACAACGCGAGAACTAAGCGTGATGAATAATTATAATTTTTAATGTAAAAGCATTGTTCCTCGACTTTATTTCGAACCTTATATTCATGAGCAAACTAAACTCTCTCTCTCTCTCCTCTCTCTCTCTCTCTCTCTCTCTCTCCTCTCTCTCTCTCTCTCTCTCTCTCTCTCTCTCTCTCTCTCTCTCTCTCTCTCTCTCTCTCTCTCTCTCTCTCTCTCTCTCTCTCTCTCTCTCTCTCTCTCTCTCTCTCTCTCTCTCTCTCTCTCTCTCTCTCTCTCTCTCTCTCTCTCTCTCTCTCTCTCTCTCTCTCTCTCTCTCTCTCTCTCTCTCTCTCTCTCCTCTCTCTCTCTCTCTCTCTCTCTCTCTCTCTCTCTCTCTCTCTCTCTCTCTCTCTCTCTCTCTCTCTCTCTCTCTCCTCTCTCTCTCTCTCTCTCTCTCTCTCTCTCTCTCTCTCTCTCTCTCTCTCTCTCTCTCTCTCTCTCTCTCTCTCTCTCTCTCTCTCTCTCTCTCTCTCTCTCTCTCTCTCTCTCTCTCTCATTCATAATAGATAAATGGATAATTGAAAAAGATAAATATATTCAAAGGAAGATCGTGTAATAAATAAATCACCAGACAGATAAACACAGTTATGACAAGGCTTGTGTACAGGCTAGATCCGTATTGTTCTGACACCGATAGTTCTTCGTGAGATATAATTTGTATCTATTTTTTTTTCTATTATTATTTTTTTAAACATTCGTACCTATAACACCTGTAGGCAGTGACCTCCAGGACTGGGATGGTAGGCCCTGGCGGTTCACTTGAGAGCTGTGATGGTTGGCCCTCGTCCGTGGTGGCACAGGCAGGATTTTTATAGTGGCGCCTGTAATTAGAGGCTCATGCCGCCCCCCTGTGTCCACCGATGCACTCGCAATCGAAGGTAGAGTTAATGGGCAGCATGTGAGTGTTCTTAGGCCACTCGACGGTGCAGAAATTTTTAAAGTGGATTTCGGTTCTCATCGGGGATCGAACTCGGGGCACCGTGATCTCCGACCCGAGATACGGACCCACCGAGATGGATCCGCTAATCACTCTGCTACTACCTCCCCTTGCTATTGCCTTACGTCACTCAACTATTCCTACGATGAAATTTAGGTTCATGGTTTATCTTTGAACTCGATGACATGGACGTGTTCAGAGAGGCGGGGCGGGAGTTGGTATTCCTTCTTGTCACAGCTCTTCTATACGTCTAGTGCAACATTTTCTCTTATGTGCGTGGGATTGTTTTATAACCACCCTACTGTAAAAGCATCATACATTCACACTACACGCATAACTCTATATAAATTTCACCACAATGCACCACACCACAAACCACACACCACACACCACTGCACTTCATCACACTTCATCATATCCCATAGTGCAACACGACCAACTTATCGACACAACACACGAAGCAACAAGAGATTGACATTGAGATCAACGTACATCTCGCCTTTTCCTCGTAACAGAGACGCCCTTACGCCCCCTAGCCAGCCCGCCCTAGGAGTACAAAAGATCAATAATCACAAAGCCACTCCACAAACAAGGCTTCCTGTGTGATTTGATCCGTATCATAGCTTGTAATCAACGCAGGATATCTCAGTGACCACAATGCGACAGTACCAGATGATCCATTGTGGTGATTAAGACTGATAGTGATAGCGTCATTTGACCTTAGATATACACGCATATTGACCTCGTGTTAGCCAGTTCATATGAATGCAGTTAGTTGGTTCAGTGAGAAAGGCAACACGTATTATTGCTATCATGGTAATCTTATACATCACCACGGACACCATCACAAAGTTGTAAGTTGTAATTGGCTACACACAACACACACACACACACACACACACACACACACACACACACACACACACACACACACACACACACACACACACACACACACACACACACACACACACACACACACACACACACACACCAACCTTTCATGTCATGACGTGAAATATGTAGATTACCAAAATGTAGTATCTGGTATCTGTCAATGTGCTTTCAAAGTTCTTTTTATCTGAGCTCACGGACTCACTGATTGGCTCACAGACGGTACCGTAACCATCCATCTCCTGAAACTCATGCCCTTTATATTTCTGCCCGTAATCATGCCAAATCTATTCTTCAACTTACCAAAAACTCCTTCATTCATAGAAAATGTCAAAATCTTTTTGAATCAAACTCCTTTCGTGACTTCTGGCATCTAGCTAATAACATCTCTAACAATTTTACTTCTCCATCTTTTCCTCTTATGCTTCACCCAGATGGCTCCACAGCTGTCTCATTTATTTCTAAACCTGAATTCTTTGCTCAAACCTTTGCTAAAAATTCCACTCTGGTTGATGGAGGGCTTGTTCTTCCTTCTCCTCCATCCTCTGATTATATTATGCCTGTTATTAAGATCCTTCGTAATGATGTTTTCTTTGCCCTTTCTGGCCTAGATCCTCGGAAGGCTTACGGTCCTGACGGAGTCCCTCCTATTGTTCTCAAAAACTGTGCTTCTGTGCTTGCACCCTGCCTGGTCAAACTTTTCCGTCTTTGTCTATCTACTTCCACCTTTCCTTCTTGCTGGAAGTTTGCTCACATGCAACCTGTTCCTAAGAAGGGTGACCGTTCTAATCCTTCAAACTACCGTCCTATAGCTTTGACTTCCTGCCTTTCTAAAGTTTTTGAATCTATACTTAATAAGAAGATTCTTAAGCATCTATCTGCTCACAATCTTCAATCTGATCGTCAGTACGGTTTCCGTAAAGGACAATCTACTAGCGACTTTCTAGTTTTCCTAACTGAATCTTGGTCATCCTCCTTTAGGGGTTTCGGTGAAACTTTTGCTGTTGCCCTTGACATATCAAAAGCTTTTGATAGAGTCTGGCACAAATCTTTAATTTCTAAACTACCCTCATTCGGTTTCTATCCTTCTTTCTGCACCTTCATCTTAAGTTTCCTTTCTAACCGTTATATTGCAGCTACTGTAGACGGACATTCTTCTTCTCCTAAATCTATCAATAGTGGTGCTCCTCAGGGCTCTGTCCTATCACCCACTCTCTTTCTATTATTCATTAATGATCATCTAAGTCTACCTCAAAGCCCTATCCACTCCTACGCTGATGATTCTACCCTGCATTTTTCAACGCCATTCATTAGACGTCCAACTCAACAGGAACTAAGTGATTCACGGAGAGATGCCACCGAGCGCCTAACTTCTGATCTTTCTATAATTTATGATTGGGGCAAAGCAAATCTTGTTTTGTTCAATGCCTCAAAAACCCAATTTCTTCACCTATCAACTCGACATAAAGTTCCAGACAACTATCCCCTCTTCTTCAACGACACTCAACTGTCTCCCTCTTCTACAAAGAACATACACTTACTAGAAGTATCTTTTACTAAAAATCTGAACTGGAGATCTCACATCTCATCTCTTGCTGAAACAGCTTCTATGAAGTTAAGTGTCTTGTGGCGTCTGCGTCCATTTTTTTCTCCCTCCCAGTTGCTTGCTCTGTACAGGGGCCTTATCCGCCCATGTATGGAGTATGCCTCTCATGTTGGGGGGAAGGGGGATCCACTCATACAGCTCTCCTAAACAGGATTGAGTTAAAAGCTTTTCGTCTCATCAACTCCTCTCCTCTGACTGACTGTCTTCAATCTTTAAATCACCGCCGCAATGTTGCTTCTCTTGCTCTCTTCTACCGTTATTTCCATGCTCATTGCTCTTCTGAACTTGCTAACTGCATGCCTCCCCCACTCCCGCGGACTCGCTGCACAAGAATTTCTACTCATTCTCATCCCTATTCTGTCCATCTCCGTAATGCAAGAATTAAACAGTATCTTCACTCTTTCATCCCCTTCACTGGCAAAATCTGAAACTCTCTTTTTGTTTCTATTTTTCCTCCTTTCTACGACATCATTTTTTTTCAAGAGAAGACCAACAAGACACCTCCCGAACTAAATTGACCCACCCCTCCTTTTTATATTCTCTTACTGTCTCCTTTATAGGGACTGGCAACTTAGCGGGCTTTTTGTTACTTCTTTTTTTTTTGCCTTTGGCCAGTCCTTTATGATATAAAAAAACCAACTACTACTAGTACTACTACTATACCATCATCATCATCATCATCATCATCATCATCATCATCATCATCATCATCACCGCCATCATCACATCATCATCATCATCATCATCATCGTCATCATTATCATAATCATTATTAGGGGTGGACCGGATATCTTGAATAACTAGACACTACTTTTCGGTTGAGAGAGAGAGAGAGAGAGAGAGAGAGAGAGAGAGAGAGAGAGAGAGAGAGAGAGAGAGAGAGAGAGAGAGAGAGAGAGAGAGAGAGAGAGAGAGAGAGAGAGAGAGAGAGAGAGAGAGAGAGAGAGAGAGAGAGAGAGAGAGAGAGAGAGAGAGAGAGAGAGAGAGAGAGAGAGAGAGAGTGTGTGTGTGTGTGTGTGTGTGTGTGTGTGTGTGTGTGTGTGTGTGTGTGTGT
The DNA here is from genome assembly GCA_016584305.1 of Chionoecetes opilio. NCBI lineage: Eukaryota > Metazoa > Arthropoda > Malacostraca > Decapoda > Majidae > Chionoecetes > Chionoecetes opilio. Next base: position 201,566 of record JACEEZ010008894.1, on the reverse strand, counting down.
GTTTGTGTGTGTATCAGCGAACGTGATAGATGCCACCAACCGTCAACTTGGTGACATCATGGTCTGGGGAAGACCCAGTAATTTTAAATCACCAGGACCAAATGAAGTTTATCCCAGGGTATTAAAAGAATGCAAAGTGAGTCATTAGTGAGTCGTTAGTGCACATTTTAAGGAATTCGGTTGATGTAGGGGAGGTGCCGTTAATGTGGAGGAAGGGAGATGTAGTTCCCATATTTAAGAAGGGAGATAAAGGAATAATGTCAAATTATCGACCCGTTAGTCTGACGTCAGTGATAGGTAGATTATTGTAATTTGTTATTACAAAAAACATTAGAGAGCATTTAGAAAAGCATAGTTTGGTAAATGATTCACAACATGGGTTCACCAAGGATAGATCATGTCTCACTAATTTATTGAGTTCTTATAGGAAAGTTTATGAGACAGCAGATAATGATGAGGATTATGATATATGTACTATACCTGGGCTTTAGTACGGCATTCGACAAGGTACGGCATGAGAGACTCTTAAATAAGGTTAAGGCACATGGAATAGATGGGAAGGTTCTTCGTTGGATTAGATCTTGGCTAAGTGACAGGCAACAAAGGGTTACAATTAATGGTTCTAAATCTGAATGGGGGCAGGTAACGAGTGGGGTTCCACAAGGGTCTGTTTTGGGACCATTACTAGTTTTTATTTACATCAACCACTTGGATAGTGGGATTAGCAGTGATATCAGCATTCAGCATGTTTGCTGATGATACTAAGGTAGGTAGGATCAAAGACTACTCTATACGTATAGAGTAGTCTTTGGTAGGATTATTGGATCACAGTCTGATGTAAACATATTACATGGAGACTTAGATCAAATAAATGAGTGGGTAGTCAAGTGGTAGATGGAATGTAATATTGATAAGTGTAGCTTAATTAATGTTTGTAGAAAAAATCCTGGTAATAGATACACTATACGCAATGTATCACTGAAAAGATCAGAAGGTGAAAAAGATCTGGGAGTGCGGTTAAGCTCAGACCACCGTCCTAGGAAACAACAAGTGCTTGTGGGCCCTTCGGACCCATGTATTGTGTTTGTAGTAGTAGTATATATTAGACAACAACAACATGTGATTGCAAACTACAATCGTGTTGTTGCTGTCGTTGGTCACTGGTCAAAGTGCCTCGGGGTAGACCACGTTCCGTGGGATTCCAACCCTTTGTGTTCTGTGTGATTCCAACACACACTCACACACGCACACAAAGTTAAGTCCATGAGTCTACTAAGTTTGTGGAATGCGGCAAAACGTTACCGCAGAGTTTTTCCTTTAATCTAATATTCCTAAAAGTGTTTTTAGCACAAAACCCCCCTTCAAAATTATTTAATCGACATGGGACTAAGCCGCTTACCCCCTACGATTTATTTGCGATTTTTTGAGCCTACTCTCATCAATATTGAATTTACAGTTTCGGCTACCCAAAACAGACACACACATACACAGACACACGGCTACTCCTATAGTATATTAGATGTATTGAGGCTAGAAATCAAGCTAATAGGGTGTTATGATTCATTACCAGGAGTGTTAAAAGTAGAGGTGCTGAGTTTATTCTAAAGCTTTATTTGGCTCTAGTTAGACCTCACCTAGACTATGCGGTTCAGTTTTGGTCTCCATATTACAGGATGGATATAGCCTTGTTAGAATCAGTGCAGAGAAGAATGACCAAAATAGTTCAAGGGATGCGTAACTTTAGTTTGAGAAAGTTGAAGCTTTTAAAAAATTACCTCACTCGGAGGCTAAAAAAGGGCGATCTGATAAAAGTTTTTAAGGGGTTAAAGGGGATACAATAAAGGAAGGTGGGAAAAAATTCTTACGGCTATACCAGGGCAGAACAAAAGAAACGTATTCAAAACTGGAAAGCGTAGTTTAAAAAAGGAAATGGGGGAAAAACGGTTCCAAATAGGGGGGTTAATGATTGGAATGGACCCAGTCGTCAGGTGGTCATGCCGAGTCAATAGGGATTTAAAAAGGAGGCTAATAATTTCATGGTGGGGTGAAAGGTGGATGTAGGTAGTTTTAAGTTAGTTTCCCTTATTTTCTCATGTTCTTATTTTTCTTATGTTTCTTACCTACCCCATCACCCTCCCCTCCTTACATTACATTATTCCCCCTCCTTCCTTCTCCTCCCTGAAAGAGACAGATTTTCCTCCGTATGTTTTTCTAAAAAAAGTTTTTTCCCTTACTACCTCTATAAACACTCCTCCAGCTGGCGTTCACAAGGGGCGACCTGAAAAACCAAAGGCTTTAAACCCCCTTCACCTCAATTTTCCTTTGCTATAAAAAATCGTCTATTGTAGCTAAAACTACGAAAAGGACTGTATAAAAATTTAAACTAGGGGACAGGATACAAAACAGGTCATATCTAAAAAAACATTGCTTATTTTAAACTAAAAATCGCTAAATGGACCCAAATTACAATGGAAATTACGTTCTGGGCCTCAGGGTTTAAATACCCCCTAAACGTCAAGGAAAGGTATGAAAAAAAATAATCTATCCCCAAATTTCCTCGAATAACATTTTTATCGCCCCCTGCACTAATGCCCCGCCAGCCCCCATAAATTAAAATTATAGCACACTACTGTTTGTATGTGCCACTGAAGATGATCCAGTATTTTTTATATCATATGTTAATCTACCCTGTTTCGTTTGTTTATGCTTTGTATCTGAAAGTATATCGTTTAAAATTTCGTACCTCGTTTTTTTTTTCCGGGGCGACGACGACGGCGGAGGACCTCAAAACATAAACACTAGATGGCGACCTTGTGTAGCCAGTTATCAACGTCGCCATCGGTTTTTTTTTGAAAATTTGTTTCTTTTAAAAAGCCTAATAGACACGATGAAGACACAAATACACAACTCCCAGATCCCCCTTCTAATTTTCCTGAATCGGGATGTAAAAAATGTAAAGTTTTTAAACGTCACCAGACGTCTGTAAATATAGAAGAAACGTTGTCCTGGCGACTTATGTGTTATCTACGGTAGGGATTCTGTAGGTGATCGAGTTCGTTCTAGGCAATGTGTGAAACGAGCAAACTGCAGCAATCAAGGTGCCTTTACGCCATGCGGATCGTGAGTGCCAGCCCTCTCCTTTCGCCATTTTGATTCTGTGTTGTTCAAGACTGCCTCAAAGACAGACGTTTCCATTTTTGTTTCGTTAATCCCTCAAGATGGAGACGTGTGCACCTAGACTGGCGGAAATTTTCGGAAAAGCTTTGGAGTGGGGGTGGGGGGGTATATAAGCACGATCAAGTGGCTAGATGACCTGAAGTAACCATTAACGCGCATATATATGCCTGCACTTTACAAGTGTTATGTTGCCTACGTGGTGTAGTGGTTAGAGCGCCTGGCTACGAATCCACGGGCCTTGGTTCGAATCCGGGCCAGGGCAGTCAGGCGTCCAGCCCATTCATCCTTCCTTTCGGGGTTGGTCGATAAATGGGTACCTGGGAAACCCTGGGAAGGTACATTCCCGGGTTCACACTAGCCCTGTCCCGGGGTAAGGGGTTGGCACCCACCACAGGCTAAAGGGCTAATACGCTACTAGCACCGAGGCCCGCGCAGCAAGCGTATGTCCCCACCCTTCCCCTTAGTTACAAGTGAAATTTAGTGCTCATCTACCTGTAAAAAAGTTTATTTTGGTGAAAATGGATACGTATATTTAGTTGTATGGAATATACTGTGTTTTCAGCCATTTTTATATTATTTGGGGAGGAGGGTAAACTACACTATATTTCCTTTTTGGTGGGGGGCATGGCCCTGGTCCTTCCCACGTCCCCCCACAATCCACCAGTGTACATCTAGGGACCCTGTATATGTAATGATGCAACGTTTTTATGCTGAACTGAGAAACAATCGAAGTGTTGCAGCAATATTTTGGCCGTCATCATGGATGTCCAGGACGATGTCTATCGGTTGGGCACGACACAAGGGACGTTAAAACAGCTTGATGCCAGATCTCAGTTGTCTGTGTGCAAGAAGCCTTTATTGGCATTGGAAGACATTCCGATGGATAAACAAATCTCACTCAGGACAACAATCTACGGGAACTGGGCAAAGATTAGTTAAGGGCATGTGTAAGACAGAGTGTCAAACTAAGAAATGTTTTTGTGCTAAAAACAATGTACTATACATTTCAAAATGTCATTCAAGTTCAGACCGCTGCAGTAAGTAGAAGACTTAAATGCTGCAATGCTCTGATACCAGTTCGTTGATCAAAAGTTTAATTATTAGTTTGGTTGCACAGATTTAATTTCGTTAATAAAGTTTCAACCCTTGTTGTGTGTTACATTATATTTTTCCCGGGGGTTTTGCATGGGATAAAAAATTGTAATTTAAAAAAATTTCCCAGGGGGAAACAAAAAGAAAAATAAAATACGCGTATTTAATTAACTTTGCCACAAATGGATAGATATTCTGTATAATGCCTGTGGAACTACCCCCCTCGTTCCCCCTAGTATACCGGGACGGGGATTTTTTTTCCCACCGGCAATGGGCCCCTTTCAAACTCCCTCAACTCTACCCTTTGAATACAGTGCACCGGAGGAAAAAGGGGGGCGGGGGGCCTTAACAAGGCTTAAAATCCCGCCCGGGGCCCCCCAGGGGCCCCGGCCAACCCCAAGCCCTCGGCCCCCCCAACCTCCTCCGGCCCCCCCCAAATTTAAGGGAAGGCCGTTTTAAAAAAAAAAAAAAAATGCTTTTTCCGGATCCCTTCCCCAGCAACCCCCCGTAAGGGAAAATGGGGTTCCACCCCCCTTTCCAACCCCGGTTCAACCCCTAAAACACTTTTAATCCCCTCCCCCCCAACGTGTTTACCCCGAAACCCTTCGAGATTGGGGGGCCCCCAGACGCCCCTTTACCAGGGAGCAAAAAAACCCCCCAGACCAGCCCCAGAAGACCCCCAGAAACCAGACCCAAAAAAGACCAGCCCGAAACCCAAAATAATAAGACCAAACCAAGGTCCTCCCAAAAAGGGCGGGAAAAAAAAAAAATTTTTTTTAAATTTCTTTTTAAAAATTTTTTGGCTTAAACCCTAAAAAACAATTTAAAGGGTTTCCTTTTGTAAAAATACTTTTTTTTTTTTTTTCTATAATGCCAAATAAAAACCTTTTTTTAAAAAATCCCAACAAGCAAAAAATTAAAAAAAAGGAACCAAATTTTTTTTAATTCTGAATTTGCCCTGGGGGGCCCCTTTTGTGGGAACTCGAAAAAAAAAAAAACAAATACGATACCCCCTGGGGAAATAAAAGGAACCCCCTGGTATTTTCCCGTTGGTGTTTTGAAAGAAAAAGTGGGAAAAACCCCAAAAAGCTCCGGGAAAGGATGATTTTGGGATGGCCATCCAAAAACTAAAATTTTTTTCCTCATGACTTCCTACAATGACACTCAAGCCAGGAATGATGTTAAAATTTTGGGAGTTTTCAAGTTTGTTTGGGCTTGTGGAAGAAAACCAACAATCGGGCTTTAAAGTGCCCCCTTGTTTCTTTAATTTTCCAGGAATTACCTTGGAATTTTTTCCTTTCCCCAATTTTCAAAACCCCCCTATCTCATTAATTTTTTATTTCCCCTATTAAACACTTATTTTTTTCCAAAACAAAAAAGTAAAATTTGGGACTTAAGTACTCGGTAAGATTTTTTTCTAATTTGGGCCCTTAACCTTTTTTTGTTTTCTTATTAGTTTACTCAGTTTTTTAAGGGGAACTTTTGACTTATTGGGTGTTAAAGGGTTAAATTTTCCAATTTCTTACCCAAAATTTTTTTAAAAAAAAAAAAAAGAGAGAAAGGGGAAAAAAAAAAAGGGAGGAAAAAAGGAAAAAAGAAAAAAAGGGAAAAGGGAAAAGGGGAAAAGGGGGGAAAAAGAAAAAAAAGAGGAGGGAAAAGGGGGAAAAAAAAAAAAGAAAAGAAAGGAAAAGAAAAAAAGGGGAAAAAAGGGAAAAAGGGAAAAGAAAAAGGAAAGGGGGGGGAAAGAAAAAAGAAAAGGGGGGGAAAAAAAAAAAGGGGGAAGGGGGAAGGGGGAAAAAAAGGGGAAAAAAAAAAGAGGGAAAGAAAGAGAAAGGGAAAAAGGGAAAAAAAGGGAAAGGAAAAGGGAAAGGGGGGGAAAAAAGAGAAAAAAAAAAAAAGGGGGGGAAGAGGGGGGGGAGAGAGGGAAAAAGGGAAAAAAGGGGAAAAAAAAGGGGGGGGGAAAAAAAAGAGGAAAAAGGAAGAGAAGGGGGGGGGAAAAAAAGAAAAAAAAAAAAGAGAAAAAAAAATGTTTCCCTTTTTGAAAAAAATGTCATTTTAAAAATTTGGCCGGAACCCCTTTTCCCCTTTGTTACCAGTTTTTTTTGAAATTTTTAATTTGGGGAAAAGCAACATTTTAATGGGAAAATTTTAAAAAGTTTAAAGTTCAAAAAAAAAAAAAAAATAAAGAAGGGGAAAAGGGGAAAAAGGCCAAATTTTTTTTTTTTTTTTTAATTGGGATAGGGGGGGAAAAGGGGGGAAAGGGGGGGGATTTTTTTTTAGAAAAAAAAAAAAAAAAAAAAAAAAAAAAAAAAAAAAAAAAAAAAAAAAAAAAAAAAAAAGAAAAAAAAAAAAGGAGAAAAAAGAAGGGGGGAAAAAAAGAAAAAAAAAAAAATTTTTAAAAAAGAGAAGGGAAAGAAGGAGGGAGAAAAAAAGAGGGGAGGTTCAAAAAAAAAAAAAAAGGGTAGGAAGGGAAACAAAAGAAATTTTTTTTTTTTTTTTACCCCAAATTTTCGTTTCAAGGCCCCCCCCAAACGGGGGCAATATTGCCATGGCATTTTAAATTTAAATTTTTTAAAAAAAGGGGAAACACACTAAATGATAAAAAAAAACAAAAAAAAAACCCGGCCAAAAATAAAAAAAAAAAAAAATTTAAAAAGGGGGAAAATTTAAAAAATTTTCCCTTTTTTTTAATTTTTTTTCTGCCCCTTTTGGAAAAACCTTTGGGGAAATTTTTTTTTGTTTTGTTTTGCCGGTTCCTGTGAAAAAAAATTTTGATGAACTTTTTATTTTTATTTTATATATAAAAAAAAATTTTAAAAAATTTTTTGGAAAAATTTTAAAAATTTTTTAATTGTTTTTGGGTTCCCCCCCAATTAATAGCCCCCAATTTCTGAAAAAGGAAATTAAAAAATTATTTTAATTAAACCCCAACCCAAACCAAAATTAATATATATATATATATATATATATATATATATATATTATAATATAATATATAATATATATATTATATATATTATTATATTTGTTTCAAAAATTAATATTATGAAGAAACACTAAATTGGTAGGGAATTTCACATTTAACTGCCTTACATTAAAAAATATTTCTCTAAAATCCAGAGAAGGCTTGACATGTTTTTTTTTTATTCAGGTTAGGTTATGATAAAAAATTGTTAGGTTTGGTTAGGTTCAATTCACCTATTTTTCTTAATTTATTCATATTTTTAGATTAGGTTAGGTTGTATTCATATTTTATCCTATTTGTCTAAATTTTTTTCATTATTTTACCCACATTTCCTCTGATCTTCAAGGCCCCCCACTATCTGGGGGTCAATATTGCCATGGTCATTTTATGGTCATTATTTATTTGCACAACAAATGAGGGATCAAAACACTCAAATGAACTAAAACAACAACAACAACAACAACTAGGCCTAACATATGGAAGAAAAAAAAATAGGAAACGCCAATGAAGGAAATATTAAATTTACCCTTCTTGCTTATCCTACTTAAATTGCTGCCAACCTTTGTGATACAAGCCTAATCCTGGCAAATGTATGTTTTTGCTTTGTTTATGCTGGATTGCCTGTGATATATATATTGCCTGTGATGAACGGTTTGTGATGTTTGCATTTATGGATCACTAGCCGCAAAGCCACCCTCCGGGCGGACTTTTTGGCTAGCTCCTGCGGAGGGCTATTGGTGGGCCTTCGGCCCACCACCTGTGTTTGGTGGGCCTTCAGCCCACCAAACACAGACTCTCCAGATAGCCCCTTCTAACTTTCCTGAAATCATGGATGTAGAAATGTATGTATTAACGCCAACCCATTCACATCACCCCCAACCCATTCACTCACCCATTACCCATCACCCCCCACCCTTTCACTAAACCCATTACCCATCACCCCCCACCCATTCACTCACCCATTACCCATCACCACACACCCATTCACTCACCCATTACCCATCACCCCCCACCTATTCCCTCACCCATCACCCATCACCCCCAACCCATCACCCCCACCCATTCACTCATCCATCACCCCACACCCATTACCCATCACCCCACCCATTCACTCCCCCATTACCCATCACCCTACTAAAGGGTTTTCCCCTCAATTCTCGCAACCCACTTTTTTCACAATTCCTCGCTAATCAATCAATCAATCATTGGGGGCATACGCCGGGGGGCGCGTCGCCTCGCCCACCCTACGCCCGCCACTCCCGGGGGTCACCACGCGCGAGTTCCCATGCAGGCTCCTTTCCCCTACCAATCAGCTCTCGAAAAAGAAACATCAACTTGCCCCAGCCACGACCCTTTTGTGGGCGCCCCCTTGGCCTCCTCCACGCCGGATTGTCCTTTACAGATACAACCCGATGGGAAGGATCGGTTTCAGGGTAGCGTGCCACATGCCCATAGCCGAAGTTGGCGCTGACGGACTATGCAGGTAATAGGCCTCGATTCAGTCTCACGGTGCAATCGTTTGATTTGACACGTAATCATCCCAGCGATACCCCCATAAATTCTGCGAAGACACTTATTACCAAAGGCATTGATTCGTCTCTTCAAGTCACTATTTAGTGTCCATGCCCTCACAACCATAGAGTAAGACAGGGATCACAAGCGACTTGAAGATCCGGATCTTTGTCCTCCCTGCACAGGTACCGACAAACGCCAAATACTCCCGCTGAGCGAGTCCATAACACCGGGGCTATGCCAATCCGCCGTAAGACTTCTTGACGTGACCCGCCGTCATTATGGACTGCGCTACCAAGGTATGTAAAACTTTCCAAGATCTCAATGTTCCTCGGCCACACGCATGAACAGACTGTATGCTTCATCTAGTAAGTCTCCAAAAAAACCTGGACCTTGGTCTTGAGCCAGGAGCCCTCAATTTCCCAAAGGCTTTGCCTCCTCGTGCAGCGCCTCGAGAGCCATCACCAGGACCTCCAGCGACTCAGCAAAGATTTTTGCATCATGGGCAAAAACAAGATCAGTGATCTTGGTGTTCCCGGGAACGGATGCTCCACAATCACTTTGATCTCCAACCTTGTCCAATACCCAGTCCATACAAGCTTTGAAAAGTGATGGGGCAAGGACGCACCCTTGCCTCACTCCTGTATTCACAGGAAAAGCTGGATACACCTGCCCACACTTCACAGCACTCTCATTCCCAGAATACAGACCAGTTTATCAAACCAATAGTCCTTGCAGGAATCCCTCGAAGTCGCAGAAGATCCCAGAGTGACTCACGATGCACTGAGTCAAACGCCTTCTTGAGAATCATGAGGCTGCAAGCTTTCCCCTGTCGAAACTCACGTGGGGGCGTTCCACCAGGACACGAAGCGCTAGGATACGGTCCGTTGTTGACCCTTTCCAGGCGTGAACCCAGACTGCTGAGGGCTCTGAAAGCTTTCACCAGATGACTGCGATTCGTGTCAGCAATAGATGGGCAAGCACCTTGCCTGGGACGCTGAGCAGTGTAATACCGCGGTAATTGTTGCAGTCCCTGACGGTCCCCTTTCCCTTTCCAGATAGGGACGACCAGCCCCCTTTTCCAGTCAGGAGGAATGGTACCTGATTGCCCACAAAGGCATTTAGGACAGCATGCAACCCGCGGATCAAGGCCTCACCCCCAGCTTTGAGTAGCTCCGCACTGAAATTTTAAACACCAGTTGGCTTTCCACCCTTCAACTTTGCTACAGCCTCTCTGACTTCGTCAAGTAGGGTTGCGGTTTCGTCCCAAAGGGGGGATCGGCATCCATGCCTGTTAAAACCCGTGGTGTGAAGCTGCTCAGTTGGAGGGTCCACCGTGAACAATGTCCAAAGTACTCAGCCCAACGAGCCATCTGCCCCTCCATGTCCGACACGAGGCGGCCCATCTGCTGTTTTGAATAGCACTCGCCCGAGAAGGAGACTTGGAACGGAGCTTCTTCAGGGCTCGGTAGGCGGGTCGGAGGTCATTAGCGTTCAAATGACCCTCGAAAAATCCTCAGCGAATTCCTGACATACCTCTCCTTGTCTCTCCTCAGGAGGGGTTTTAGTCCGGCGTGACAGAGCCCTGTGCTGGTCCCGGTTTTTCCCCCGCCAGCCTGGCAGCGCGACTCTCCTCGATTTTCTCCAGCGTCTCCGTCGAGAACAAAACCACGCCTTGACCTCGGGCGCTCCCCAATACACTCCTTGGCAGCCTGTAAGAGTTTCACGTTTTTAAGGTACCCACAGTTTCTACAGGATCCCCGAGAGCAAACCCAGCACATCAAACCGATTTGAGACTGCCACCGCATACTCCATGAGCACATGTCAGTCCTTCAGTTTCTCAAAATAAACACAGTATGGTTACCTCTTGAGATTCTTCTGGACTTGACATGAAGCTTAAGTGTAGCAACAACAAGTCTGTGATCTGTTCCAAAGAACTCAGCACTCCGTTTAAAACCCCGCAGTTCTGGAGGATCCTCCAAAGAGTACTAACGAGGATGTGGTCGATTTTCCTTTGCTACCCCTCCGGCATTACTATACCATGTCAGCGGTGCAGCTCTTGGTCTCTGATACCAAGAACCTGCAATTCTCAAGATTCTGGACCTTGCAAAGTTCAGAAAACAGAGAACTGTTGGTGTTTTTTGGTACCGGGCCATGGGGGGCCAACAAAACAACTCGTAGCTATCTCTCACAGTGCCAGTAGTACATTGAAGTCACCCAAGACAATGAGTGTGGTCCCCGAGGAGGACACTGGTCTAATACAGAGTCGAGTTGGCGTAGAACCCTCTCCTTCTCTTCGTTTTACGCATCTCGGTAGGAGCGTACACTGCAACAAGAGACAAGAACCCAGAGTGTGTTTCATCCTCACCCGCATTATACGCTCATCAACCGGAGTAACCTCAACAACTGACGGGGTTGCAGTTTGCTGGAGACGCCTATAGCTATCCCGTACACGGTGAACCATTGCTCTGCCGGACCAGTACTAGGTGTAACCCCCACTGCTAGTCTCGCCACTGCCCAGGCCTCCTCGTCTCAGAGAGTCCCACTATATCCCCCCTCAGCCTACTGAGCTCGCCCGATAGGAAAAGGTAGTTCGATGGTCGTCTGAGAGGCTCAGAACGTTCCAAGGCCCCAAAAGACCCTCCGCAGGTTGTCCCGGGTGTTCGACGGGCGCGCCGCCTCTGCACCGCCCCCCACCCCCATAAAAAGTTGGGCTGGGACCCTACCACTGATTTAGAGTGGGGTTCCGAGGGCTTTGCCCGCACTCGTCTTCTCGCTATAGGCTACTAAAATAAAATAATTTAAATTTGATCGATCATC
>JACEEZ010008894.1:172500-187500 GCA_016584305.1 Chionoecetes opilio | reverse complement strand
CGTTCGCACCGGTTCGTAAGAACCTGTTCTTGGAATCATTAATCCGAGAACCGGTTGTTAGCTTAAATCAGGGGTTCTCAAACTTTTTTCCCCATGGACACCTTTTACTCATAACTTATTTTGGTAGACCCCTCATAGATCTGTTACTGCTTTTGGATAGTCAAAAACACGAATAAAACCAGATTTGATGTCGGGTGGAGCTGAACAGGGTTCAAGACGAACATTAGCATATTTCCCAAGTTTTTGGGGGTTGGTAACACTGAGGGCCCCAGTGAGGAAGGGGAGGGAATGTGGCAAACACTGATTCGAAAGTTTTGTTTACATCTCCATTTCTGGTAGGGATTTTAGGTTTTTTTGAGGCTTTAGTTACTATTTTCTGTAGTCACGGAAAATAACTAAAATTATTAATTTTTACTTGCTAGACTGTAGCATGTGGCAACCCAAAGATCAACCTTTGCGCGTATATCCGGGCCCCAGCCCTGTTGGTTTGCTGGTAGGCTGTGGTATTGAGAGAAACCTGTTGGTTAGGGAGATCTTAGTGAGAGAACCTGTTCTTAAAAATTTTTGAAACCACCACTGATATAGATAATACAAAGGGAAGCTCAATACGATAGTGTTTTTTCAGATGACAAGAGTAGAATACTACAGGGAGAGTTAAAAAGGTTTTTAAAAATTGGTAATGAATTCAGTACTGTTGTGGAGGGGGGAATGAAAGTTAATGTGGCTAAAAATAAAGTGCTAGGGTTTTAGGGGAGAACCAAAGATTGCTGTTATTGAGTTGAAGATCAATATAGAATGAGAATTAAGAGCCGAAGCGAGTAAAAATGATGAATGGCAGTTAATGGCTCTATCATGTGCAAGTAGGGGGCACGGAAGGGGAGATAAGAGAGAGGGGCCCTGCCCACAAGAAGGAAAGTAGTGGGATTTCCCAGGGGGCTTTAAAGAGAGACAGTGAGTAAGGAAGGCGCTTAGGATAGCATACTAGTGCCGACAGTAACATATGCAAGTCAGACCTGGATGGAAATATTCGGAAAGGGCCTAATAAAATTCAACAGTTGAAAGGAGGTATTGAGAGGGTCTGTGAGGAGTCCCAATTGTGTTTCTTATCGCTTATCCAAATTTTTTTTCTATTCTCAACTTTTAAAAGTTTGGGATAACCGTAAAGAAAGAAGTCGTCTACTTTTTGCAACACAATATGGAACACAACAGTTGCAAGGCAATTAAGGAAACAGTGGGTTTTCTCACGGATAGGCCCGCCCGCTCTGCTCAGACCCCGACTTATCCCACAATGCACGGCGGTAACAAACTGTGACGTAGTTATGGGTGGGTCCATTTACGCGGGAAAAACCAATGTTTTGGGTGTACTAGGCTTGGCTCGCCCACGTTAAGCTCCGTCCCCTTGGGTTCATCGAGGGAGTGAACAGAACCCGGCGTGAGGGGCCCCTCCTTATAAATCTCCATGATTCAAACAAATACAATTTACTCTAGTTTGGGGAGCGTAGCGGTGGTTAGCGTCTCCGACTGGCGTCTCGGGACCCGAGTTTGATCCCCGAAGAAAACCAAAACCTTCTCCCGTCCGAGTGGCCTAAAAACACCCACATGCCCTGCCCATCAACTCTACCTTCGATTGCGAGTGCATCGGAGGACACAGGGGGGCGGCATGAGCCTCTAATCACAGGCGTCACTATAAGAATCCTGCCTGCGCCACCACGGGCGAGGACCAACCATCAGAGCCCTCAAGTGAACCTCCAGAGCCTACCATCCGAGCCCTGGGTCACCACTGCCTATAGGCGCTATAGGCACAAATGTAAAAAAAAAAAAAAAAAAAAAAAAAAGAAGAAGTTACATTTTGCAAATTTTCTTACATTTTACAGTTTACTCGGTCGTTAACTCGTTACATTTTGCAATACGTGATTAGATTAGACAGTACAACGCTGTATGGCGCGCCGGGAATCGAAACAGCCATGATTTTTCTCCGTGTATGATAATAAATTCCGACCTTCCCCACGCCGCGATGCATTTTTTAATCCTGGTCTCGACCTGGTCTCGAGCCAAACTCCGAGACCAGAAGCTTCGAGACCAAGAACAAGACCAAGACCACATCAAACGAAACCAAGACCAAGACCAAGACCACATCAAACTGGTCTTGAGACCGGTCTCGAGACCAAGACCAGTCTCGAGACCTACAACACTGCCCTTCACTGACCCGACACCATTTAACACTCCCCGCTGCCTGAGGTGTTAACTACGTTGCTAAAGATTTATGCTGCACTTCTACTCCCCCAGGCTGCAGTACAGGGAGTTATTTAGGTGTCATAGGTGACATACCTGCTCTGATGTCACTATCGTTAGTTCTTGAGCAGTTAGTTGCTTGGTGCTGCATATTATATGGTGCATGTTATTTGGCTGCTTGCCAGTTATTGCCACTTTTGTGTTGTGTAAATATATTCGGGGCATCATACTCCATGACTTTACTTCCCCACCATTCTGAAGACTGATAATATTAATTGATAGCCACTTCGGTCCTGACAATGCCTAGGTTTTCTATACAATACCTGAGTTTCACACAATGCCCGTAACATATGGATGCATTGAGGAAGGGAAAAGGGACTACAACTTAAGATCATGCCCACAGTCTACCTCAACCTCACCGTCGAAAGCGACTACAAGTGCGGCGGAGGGCACCAGGTGGCAGCATGAGCCTCAGATCAAACCATTATAGAAAACTATCACAGGTGTCACTATCAAAATCTAGCCTGCGCCACCACGGGCGAGGGCCAATCATCACAGCCCTCCAGAATGCGCAGACCCATGAATGAGAGCGTGATGGTTGTGCAGTCAACCACCTGACCTCTCAAGGAAAAAGAATAGCCTACAGGCGCTATAGGCTCCAACGTAAAAAAAAAACCTGCGCCAGATAATGGTACTCGGCAAAATTTGATATATACAGGTTTGGTTTGTTTACCCACTTCCTCCTCTTATTGGACAATGCCAAAGTCAGAAACTGAATTTCTTTATCTGACTTATCACCTCACCACAGAGCACAACTGGCCATCTTGATGCATGTAACTAAGGGCATAGCTTGAGATGTGTGTCTTCTAGTGTACGGACGAAATAGCGTGCATAGCTAGCACACGTATGTAGCGTAGCTCGCGTAGCTTCTGGTGTGCTGTCACCTTCGCTTCATGCGAAAGGATAGTAAGAATTAGGGCAAAATTGATAATAATTAGGGTGCGGCCGCACTGAGAGCGAGAAAGCGAGCGAAAGTTTTATCGAAAATAGATAACGCTCTGGCCTTAGGAATAATAACAATAATAATAATAATTATTATTATTATGATAATAACAACTGATAATGATGTTAATAATATTGATAATTATAATAGTAACAATATTAATAATGATAATGATAATAATATAATAATAATAATGATACTTATAATGATAATATTAATAATGGTGTTTTTTATAAAATAATAATAAACAAATTTTTTATATATTTTTTATAATAAACTAATAATAATGATAATAACAATAATGATAATTATATTAGGCTTATAATAATAATAACAATAATAACAACAATATTAACAATAACAATGATGATAACGATAATGATAATGATGATAATAACAATACTGATAATAATGACAATAATGATAGTAATAATAAAAAAGAAAAAAAATGATACTACATAAAAGTCTACAGAGTTAGTGAAATATTACAAAACATTACCGCAGAGTTTTCCACCAACACTTTAATTTCTGTACCGTCTTTTTTCGCTCACCCTAGCGAGCGAGCTTCATGTTAAAGCGAAGGCCGAGCTTACAATTAAGTACTTGACACTTCTTCCTTTTTCTCTTTCGGTTCACGCCCCCCTATGTAATTACCCACACCTCCCTAAGGGGGTGCGCCCCCTAGGTTAAGAACCGCTGGGCTAGACTGTGACACACAGTGTCTCAGTGGAGACCGCCTTTCACCACCTTCCTCATTTGAGGATCCACTTTGCTTTCCGCCTCGTGCTGCTAACTGCTATGGTGATGGAGATCACCCTCGTCCTGATGGGCATTTTTTTTGTTGTTTTGTTGTTGTTGTTGTTGTTGTTGTTGTTGTTGTTGTTGTTGTACATAACAAGGAACTGGCCAAGGGCACAGCAAAAATGGGTAACACAAAGCCCGCTTAGTTGCCAGTCCCTATAAAGAAGACAGTAAGAGAATAAAATAAAAACAGAGGGGTGAGCCATTTAGTTCGGGAGGTGTCTTGTTACTCTTCTTTTGAAAAGATTTAAGTCATAGGTAAGTGGAAAAATAGAAACAGGAAGAGAGTTCCAGAGTTTACCAGTGAAAGGGATGAAAGAGTAAAGATACTGATTAACTCTAGCATTAGGAAGATGGACAGAATAGGGATGAGAATGAGTAGAAAGTCTTGTGCAGCGAGGCCGCGGGAGGGGGGGAGGCATGCATTTAGTAAGTTCAGAAGAGCAGTGAGCATGAAAATAATGGTAGAAGAGAGCAAGAGAAGCAACATTGCGGCGGTGATTTAAAGATTGAAGACAGTCAGTCAGAGGAGAGGAGTTGATGAGACGAAAAGCTTTTGACTCAACCCTGTTTAGGAGAGCTGTATGAGTGGATCCTCCCCAAACATGTGAGACATACTCCTTGCTTGGTGCTGAAGGCCGACAAGCTACGTCAGGAGATGGCGTGGAGGGTCGCAGGGCCTCACACCACCCCCATAGGCAAGGTGCAGGAACGCCTGGTCTCCGCTTTGTGGCTGTCCATTCCAAGGGACCCCTTGGCCGAGTGCGGCTTCCCCGCTGGTGACAGCAGGCGGGAGGTGTTGCCCCTGGTGGTGGGCAGGAAGGAACGACTTGTCTGCCTGGAGAGGCAGCTCCAGGAGATCGAGCAGCAGCACAAGGCGTTTGTGTTCTGGTTCTGGTTTGGCGTGTGTGTGGTGGTTGTGGGTGTGTTGGGTGCACCTGGGCACGGCAGACCCTGTCGTGGCACCACCACCGTCACGAAGAAGTGTTGCCAGAGGGTCAGTTGTCTCTATGAGGCACGACTCTGCCAGGGTCTGCCTGGACACACACGTTTTCCACTGGAGCGACATGTCTATGTTGTCCTGTTCGACAGCCCTGATGACCAGGCAAGACCAGTGCTGTCCACTTCCCCGGTGACGGAACGATACGGGGACACGCAAGGCACTGCGCTTGCCCGCACACAGGCTTGACGGTGGAGGCCGGGGAGCAGATCCTGCCCCAGCAGGTGGCAGACCCCGCGAGGGACCAGTCACTAGGCGTCGCAAATTATAACTGAGTCTGAGCTGACGCAGGGGAGGCACCGGAGTAACAGCCTCTACCCCTTCTTACCCGCACCGCTGTGGATTGACCTCCTCCACCACTTAATGTTTCCGGCATCGCTATGGAGGGACTGCCTCCACCACTTCCTATCCTTGCCGCTTATTCATTTATTGCATTGTCATCTCGCTTGTATGTATGTAATTCAAGTAACTTTTGATAAGTTCCAGTTTGTTGTTCACAAAACTTTTTTTTCTCTAACCTTAAAATTTACATCAATTGAAGTTTTTATGATAAAGCAACGCTTGCTGCTGCGTAGATCTCATCCTCGTCTTTCCTACAAGATGGTGTTCCTTTGTATTTCCTGACGGAACGTTTCCAGAGGGAGGGATGGACGGGGATGAGCCTTGTTTTTATTCATCCTGTTTTCCCACATGTAGTATTGTCAGTGGTAGTACGTAGTTGAGCAGATACCCTTGTTATAGACCTACAGGTCTCATGGTATGTTTCTATATAATATGATCAAGCAATCAGTCAGTCAGGAAGATAACAGGATAAAATTAACATTATTTTTCAATTTCTATGATTCACTGACGTACAATAAATTTGTATTAAAATACTAGCAAATACATGCATGGACACTGTTTTAGGGGGGGGGGGGGGATTTCACCGTTAGTATTTTCCACAGGGCGGGGTGATTGCAACAGTAGGGTGGAGCAGTTGTAACAACCTTGATACAGCTGCCTCCCAGATCACGTTCAACAATAGTTGCTAAACAATGCAAAAAACCGAAACCCACTAGATACATTTGATCAAAATTACAAAAACACAAAATAAAACCCGAAATAACTTCTGATGTAAATAATGCAAAAGCTAAGACAGAAAGGCCACAAACTAAGCATAAAAAGGCAAAGCATAACATACACATAAATATTTTTTAGTGATATGTTATATCATAAACGAATAGAAAATGCCATTATTGGAGTACAACATGTATTATTTTACTGCAACAAAAAACTATTCAATGACTTTCGAAATAGCAACACACACACACACACACACACACACACACACACACACACACACACACACACACACACACACACACACACACACACACACACACACACACACACACATACACAACACACACGCACACACACACACACACACACCGTCACGGTTGCCAAAACCGTCACGATGGTCAAGTGGATAGAGCGTTGGCCTGCCATTCTGTGGTTAACCGGTTCGAATCCTCGCTCGCTCACGGAGATTTTTCACTGACAAATTCTGGCGGTTGCTGTCCCCCTTGAGCAAAGGGATGGGTGTTTGGGTGTGTGTGTGTGTGTGTGTGTGTTTTTACATATGTGGTTATATGTGCGCCTGTAGGCAGTGACTTCCAGGGGTGGGATGGTAGGCCCTGGAGGTTCACTTGAGGGCTATGATGGTTGGCCCCTCGCCCGTGGTGGCGCAGGCAGGATTTTTATAGTGGCGCCTGTGATTAGAGGCTCACGCCGCCCCCCTGTGTCCTCCGATGCACTTGCAATCGTAGGTAGAGTTAATGGGCAGCATGTGGGTGTTCTTAGGCCACTCGACGGTGCAGAAAGACAATTTTAAGAGGATTTTGGTTCTCATCGGGGATCGAACTCGGGTCACCTAGAACGCCACTACCGGAGCAGAGCCCTACAGAACGGAGACGCTAACCACTCTGCTTCCGCCTCCCCAAATATATATATATATATATATATATATATATATATATATATATATATATATATATATATATATATATATATATATATATATAAACAAATGTGTAGTATATATATATGATTATGTGTGTTATAGTCCATTATTATCCCAAAGATGTGTGTATATATGAGTGTAGCTGGTGTGGAGGTCCAACTCGATCCAAAGTCCGTTATCGCTCAAGCACCAAGGGTGAATGGCGACGCACCCCTCAGCTACAGCACCATAATGACACACACACACACACACACACACATGGTCACTACATACACACAACACACACTCATGGTCTACTAATACTAAACTGCATGCATTCATACTATATGTATACTACGCAACTGTCTCTACTCCCCACTCACACTCTCTCTCTCTCTCTCTCTCTCTCTCTCTCTCTCTCTCTCTCTCTCTCTCTCTTTATCTATTCATCTATATCTCTATTATATATATATATATATATATATATATATATATATATTATATATATAAACACTGTAAATATGTGTATGTAGCTCTTTTTCGAGAGAGAGAAGAGAGAGAGAGAGAGAGAGAGAGAGAGGAGAGAGAGAGAGAGAGAGAGAGAGAACTTATCTCTATTGTATATCAGTTTTATCTGGTACAGTTCCACGTTATCAAGCAATATGTGAGGGGCGGGGGAGTCACGGGGTGCGGCAGGGCTACTACTGTATACTCAGGGTGGAGTGTATGCTACTGACCCACCATGGCGGTCTGGGATCCATTGAACTTTTATGGCTTGACGATGGCTGCATTCGCGCTCTTCTCTCTCTCTCTCTCTCTCTCTCTCTCTCTCTCTCTCTCTCTCTCTCTTGTTCTGTTCGTCTCTTGCTGTGTGTGTGTGTGTGTGTGTGTGTGTGTGTGTGTGTGTGTGTGTGTGTGGACTAAAGGAATGAGGATATATTGTGAATACTTGAATCTTCTTTAAATTGCCGATATTATAATGTCAATTTCGTGTTGCTCAGAAAAATCATGAGACTCACTTATCTGAATAGAAAAACGTAAAATTAGGTCTTGGATTGATAGGAGAAAATCAAATGCTTGTTACAAATACATTAACATTTTAATAATTGAAATATAAAATCTAAAGGAGGTGATCAATATCAATAGTTGGGCCAAATACTAAAACTACTAAATGAAGACAATGAAAATCAAAATATGAAAGACGCATCAAAATAGTAGAACGTTGGAAAACATTGATTTTATATATTTTTTATTCTCCATGTCACTCGATTCTTCAGCACTTTCCCTTTTATGACACAGAAAAATAACTTTCCTCATATGGATACTAAAACATTTTGATTAGTTTATCTTAAGTATAGTTAGTATATTTACAGTTAGTAGAAGTATAGTATAGTATAGTTAGTATAGTTAGTAGGGAAGTAGTTATTATGTAGTATAGTTAGTATGGTTAGTAGTAAACTAGAAGTTAGTGTAGTATAGTTAGTAGTATAGTAGTAAGTATAGTATAGTTAGTAGAATAGTAGTTAGTATACTATAAAAAAAAAATATATAGTTAGTATTTAGTCGTATATTATAGTTAGTATAGATAGTTAGTATATTTAGTTGCATAGTAGTTAGTATAGTTAGTAGTTAGTAGTTATTATATAGTATAGTTAGTATAGTTAGTAAGTAGTATACTAGTAGTTAGTATATTATAGTTATTATAGTTAGTAGTATAGTAGTTAGTATAGTATAGCTAGTAGTATAGTAGCTAGTATAATATAGTTAGAATATTTAGTAGTATAGTATAGTTAGTATAGTATAGTTAGTATAGTTAGTAGTTAAGTAGTTAGCATAGTATAGTTAGGAGTGAGTAGTTAGTATAGTATAGTTAGTATAGTTAGTATTGCTAGCACGTCGTAGTTCAGTTACTATAATAGTATAGTTAGTAGTATAGTAGCTAGTATAGTATAGTTAGTATAGTAGTATTAAGTTAGTTAGTGTACGAACAATTTATAAGAGGCGGCATGAGTCACCCTGTGGGACATCACGCGCCCCACCTCAGGACTGGTGGGAGAGAGACCTTGTTGTTGTTGTCTTTGTATTGTGCCTTCAAGCATTAGATCTCTGCTCCACGATAATCAAAACCAAGCATTAGATCCATTAAACCAAATCAAGCATTAGATCCATTAAGCCAAACCAAGCTTTAGATCCATTAAACCAAACCAAGCATTAGATCCATTAAACCAAACCAAGCTTTAGATCCATTAAACCAAACCAAGCATTAGATCCATTAAACCAAACCAAGCATTAGATCCATTAAACCAAACCAAGCTTTAGATCCATTAAACCAAACCAAGCATTAGATCCATTAAACCAAACCAAGCATTAGATCCATTAAACCAAACCAAGCATTAGATCCATTAAACCAAACCAAGCATTAGATCCATTAAACCAAACCAAGCATTAGAATGGCTGTGCTGCATACGACCCTAATACCAGGTTATCCACATCACAAAGAACTTACTGCTTCATAAAACTGAACGTATCATTATTTACGCTCTTGAAGAGATCGTGGGGGTTACCGTAGATAACACTAACGTCGCCAGGACAACGTTTTTTTCGATATACAGACGTCTGGTGGCGTTCATACTTACATTTCTACATCCATGATTTCAGTTAGAAGGGGCTATCTGGAGAGTCTGTGTCATTTTGTGTCTTCATCTGTGTCATGTTATGGCTATAAATGAACAAATTACCAATATATCACCTAGTGACGACCTACACTAAGATCGCCAGCTAGTGTTTATGTTCTGGGTGTCCTCTCACCGTCGTCGTCGCCCGAAAAAAAAACGAGTAGCGAAATTTGAAGCCGTTTATATTTGCAGAAACAAAGCATTAAACAACACTGAAACAGGGTAGATTATACAGTCATGATATGAACTATTGTGTATCATCTTCAGCGGCACATAAAAATTAGTAGCGATGCTATAATTCGTAATATATGGCGCCTGGTGACATTAGTGCAGGTGGCGACTATAGTGTTATTTACGATAGGAGTTAATCAGAGCATGATCGAAATTATCTAGGTAATACGTCCATGGTTTTATTTGGGCTGTTCAATGCGTGTATAATTCACTGAATAGAATGACGACTCACACTTGCACGTCACAGCTGTTTATTAATTTCTTGCATACATATATACATACTATTGGATTGGCTTATGTGAGTGTAAACAGGGACAATAATTAAAACCTGCCCATGTGTATATATGAGCCTTCAATAAGATACAATGAATATTTATTTTGCTGATCCTCCCTCCCTCTCTCTTTCTTTCTTTCTGCCAAACAGGAGGAGGTGATTCCTTCATAATGTTGCTTTGAAATGCTTTCCATAGATACGCGTGATTACTTCGGTGTTTTGGCATGTAGACCAATGATGGAGTACTGCGAAATAGTGTACGAATGATAAATAATGTCAAAAAAAAGAAAATTGTAGTAATTAAAAGCTGTAGAGATACCTGCCAATGCTTCAGATTTTCCCTGTAATGCGCAATGGAAATACATAATATAGATAACTAGCCGCAAAGCCGCCCTCCGGGCGGACTTTTTAGCTAGCTCCTGCGGAGGGCTATTGGTGGGCCTTCACCACCTGTGTTTGGTGGGCCTTCGGCCCACCAAACACACTCTCCAGATAGCCCCTTCTAGCTTTCCTGAAATCATGGATGTAGAAATGTATGTATTAACGCCACAACCCATTCACATCACCCCCAACCCATTCACTCACCCATTACCCATCACCCCCCATCCATTCACTCACCCATTACCCATCACCCCCCACCCATTCACTCACCCATTACCCATCACCACACACCCATTCACTCACCTATTACCCATCACCCCCCACCTATTCCCTCACCCATCACCCATCACCCCCAACCCATCACCCCCCACCCATTCACTCACCCATCACCCCACACCCATTACCCATCACCCCACCCATTCACCCATTCACCCATCACCTTACATCAAGGTTTCCTCAATTCTCGCAACCCACTTTTTTCACAATTCTCGCTAATAGGCTGCTAAAAAAAAAAAAAAAAAGTGATCGGATCATCCTATAAGTGGGCTTAAAAACTTCCCCTGCTCGACCCGGTTCCAAAACTGTGCCATATGAGGGGATTGCGCCACTGGGGGCGGCACCTATCGCGGACACACACACATACACACAGACACACACTTTCGCTTATATTATTATAGATTTAGGGCAAAAAGGCCAAGAAAGATTTATTTTTTCAATAAAACACTAACTTAATTGAAATATTATGCTGACTGCTCATTAGCCAGAGGGAAGCTTATACAGCATACATACGTAGGCTACACACACACTCACACACACACACACACATACATATCAATATGCATTACCCACAGTCATCGTTACCACCATTTTCCAACCATGTGTTAATTAAGGGTAGAACATGTATGCGTGGCACCTCCCTTCCTCTAACAAGGCCCGATTGGTGCACCCAGGAGACGCGGCAGCTGAAGGTCATGGTTCGCTCGTCCATGCCAGGTCTCTGTCTCTCTGTGCTATCGGGATGTGAGGGAAGCTCTGCCCCCTTGCACCACGCCTGCACTCCAAGGCATCTACTCCGTCATGACAGAATTTCGTTTTTTCTTTGTTTATTGAGAGAGGACACACACACACACACACACACAGAGAAGAGAGAGAGAGAGAGAGAGAGAGAGAGAGAGAGAGAGAGAGAGTAACAATGGGTTAATAAGTATGCTTTAATTTTACTTATAAAGGTGCATGTTAAATTGAATCTGGGCGTTTTTTTCTCCTACTTTTTCTTTTCTTACACTAGATGAGTCAGGCCTGGTTGAAGGCTAGCTAACAAAATACATTGAAAATGGAACACGAGTTATCTCTTTTGGCCTTGTTCGAATAATTACACTCTTGCACACGTGTTGGGGGAAGGTTGGGGCGTGGGGGGGTGGGGGGGTAAGGGGGCTAATATTGATCTGTATCTACATAATGGAAATCAGTGGGGGACGACTGTTCTCGATTTATTGATTTACTGCTTTTATAATTCTGACAAAAAAATAATAGTTAAGCTCAAAGTCCCAGTGTGTACAGCTTTCTTCTACACAGTATACAAAGATATGTTGTAAAAAATTGAACATCACAACTGTTTTTTTCGGGTTTCTCTTTCCTTATAAAAATTCTGGGCGTGTTGTGAGTTGAAACTGAGGAGGATAATGATTGGTTTCCTTGGCATGCGTTGCGTGCATCAGCTTTCAGAAAGTGCGAAAGAATAATATTATTCAGCACAACTAGGGCCTACTAGTATATAGACAACACAGGATAACAACTCTCTCTCTCTCTCTCTCTCTCTCTCTCTCTCTCTCTCTCTCTCTCTCCTCTCTCTCTCTCTCTCTCTCTCTCTCGTTTCAGTATATAGCATGCCTGTAGGGTATTTCACTTTGAGGACTCCAATGATGGGCCCTGGAGGTTCATGTGAGGGCTGTGGTGGTTGGCCCTCGCCCGTGGTGGTAGCGTAAACAGGATTTTTATAGTGACGCCTGTGATGATTAGAGGCTCATGCCGCCCCCCTGTGTCCTCCGATGCACTCACCGTCGAAGGTAGACTTAATGACTTGATGGGCAGCATGCGGGTGTTCTTCGGCCTATCGACGATGGAAGATTGATTTTACTCTTGGTGCATAGGACTCGAACTCGGAACACCGACCTCACTCCTTCCAGACTCTACTCATTGGCCCACCGCTGCTGAACATATTGTGGGTAACTTAGTTTACTGATACATCATAACTTATACAACATTCTTGATATTGAAAAGGCATTTTCATATTTTAAATTCGTTAAAAGGCATATATCTGATTGAAATATGACAACAGTGACATCAGCACTCTGCCCCTGCAAAAGATGAACCGCGACTGCCGTACGGGAAAACCGTCCATGCATCTGAAGGGGTTCAAAAACCATGATATTCAAGAATGCTCGGTGTCGGACGGTTTAGCGTTGCACGTGGCGAGTGAATTTCTGCCGTTCAGGAATTTTCCTGTACGGCTACCGTTTGAAGGGATTCATTAAACTTCATTGATTTCTCAACTGTACGGTTTTAAACCGCTCGTGTGAAACGAGTCTACCAAGGGAGGCTTCATTAGCATTGCACATGATGAGGTGATGGATCTGGCAGCCTACGTTCCCAGGAAGGTGTGGCAGGGCGTCACCACCGAGCCAGCACCGCTCCCTCCCCCCACACGACGAACGCCTCCGGTATACGAAGACCAACACCCCGACGGCAACAGTCCATACAAAATATATTAGTGTGTTCGCGGATTCTGGATGCGAGGATACAAGGCTTTTCTGAACATCGCATATTCGATCCGAAGCCCGCCTGTCACCGTGAGCTGCACCTGGATTTGAGCTGCCCACCAAAGCAACAAGCAGGAAGAGAGTATGGCACAGGGTGAAAGAACCCAACGCGTGGATCAGAGCAGCTTCACGCCCCCACCCCCCCACCCCCTTGTGTTGAGGACATCTGGCGGGATGGGTCCCAAGGGCAAGTGCTTCTGTTCCAGGTTATCTGAGATGATACCAGATAAGAAATATCAGCCAAGGAGCCACGTCGTCGCCTGGCTGAGTTGCCGATTCTCGTTTAGTCCTGCCATGTCTCAGAGGTACAAGATACTCTGCCCCTAATACCACAGACATAACAAACATGACCTATGTGGCCACAGTGATGGAGAGCGGCATGGAGGCGGGCCAGGAGGAATGTGGGAAGTTAGGATAGGAAGGTTTCAGTAGATTAAAGGGGCAAAATGTAGTATTCAATTTATAGGTACACATTAGGTATAGTATAATATGGTTAGATGATACAGCCATTAGCAACCAAAGTTGGAACTCATGACTTCTAGTTTTTGCAGCTCCGCCTATTTATGTGTCCAGTCAACAAATATTGGGGGGGGGGTATACTTTTCCTATGTATTAATAATTATATAATAGATAAAGTAGTAGTAGTAGTAGTAGTAGTAGTAGTAGTAGTAGTAGTAGTAGTATAGTTGTAGTAGTGATGGTGGTGGTGGTGGTAGTAGTAGTAGTGGTGGTGGTGGTGGTAGCAGTAGTTGTAGTAATAGTAGTAGTAGCAGTAGTAGTGGTGCCGGTGGTGGTGGTGATAATAGTATACGAGTAGAAGTAGTAGTAGTAGTAATAGTAGTAGTAGTAGTAATAGTGGAGTTATTGTTATTATAGTTATTGTTGTTATTATTATCATCGTTAATATTATTATTATTATTATTATTATTATTATCACTTATCATTATTGTTAATTTTTTTTTTTTTTCATTATATTATT
Organism: Chionoecetes opilio; assembly: GCA_016584305.1. Classification (NCBI taxonomy): domain Eukaryota; kingdom Metazoa; phylum Arthropoda; class Malacostraca; order Decapoda; family Majidae; genus Chionoecetes; species Chionoecetes opilio. Next base: position 173,124 of record JACEEZ010008894.1, on the reverse strand, counting down.
ATTATTATTATTATTATTATTATTATTATTATTATCATTATTTTCATTATTATAATCAGTATTGATAATGATACTACTACTACTACTACTACTACTACTACTACTACTACTACTACTACTACTATTAATGATAATGATGGTAATAATGATAGTGATAATAATAATAATGATAATAATAATGATAATAATAATGATAATAATAATGATACTATTACTATTATCATTATTTTTGTTATCATTATTAACCCCCGCTCGCCTGCCTCCTGCCGTCCTCGGTACACAAGTATGCTGGTATGGTAGTCGTCCTACGCCATACCGGTACAGAATAAAAACGAAAAAAATTTACAAGAAATACAATTTTATGAAAAAAAAGTTTAACGTATATAAAAGTGATTTATTCCATTACAAAATCCTCTACAGTATTTTCCTCACACTTTTCCCTTTCGCCCATATGCATCCTTTTACGGCATTTTGTTAGTTTTATTTGTTTTTCTCTTTAGCTTAGCATTATTTATTCATATATCTGATATATATTAGTCAATCATATATCAGTAATAAGAACATAAGGATATAAGGAACAGGGCCGGATTTAGACCTGTGGAGGCCCTGGGCAGCCTCTGTGTG
>JACEEZ010008894.1:122500-167500 GCA_016584305.1 Chionoecetes opilio | reverse complement strand
TGTATTTATGGTATTTGGGGCCTTGGACTAGATAATATTATAGGACCTTTTTTATAGTATTGGGGCATTTGGTTATTAGGAAGGCATATTTGTTTTCTTGCATTTATTTGCCGTCTGGATATTTATATATTATTATCATTGGCTACTTAAATACCTAACAGAATCATGGTTTAGGTTAGCAGAGAATCACGTATTTTATGCAGATGATAATTGTTACCCATGATGCTTACGATTTTTTTAGGTGATTTTGTGGTATTATTTCGGTAGTGGACATTAAAAAGAAAAGTCTTAGGATTCTTACCTACATCATCGTGTAGCTTTCTTTCTTCTGAGTCTTTTGAACCCCATTTCCCATGGCGCAATTGAATACTAATGGCGTTACATGGAGTACTGAAAATCTACCGTTATTTCAGCCAGAAACGGTTAAGTTAAGTTAAATCAGAGGTAAATTTACGGTTTAGGTCATCCCGCGATTTCGAGGCTGAAACTTAGTTTTCCTGAATAGTTTTTATGTGCTTTGAATGAATCTGGCATTCGTTTTTGCCGGAACTAAATTTTTTTTTTTAGGTGTGGGGGGTGCTCGCCCCGCCCCTCCCGGCCCGCCCCGCAAATTTTGTTCCGCTTTGCACTGGCGTAGTTTTGAAAACTTTCTCTTTTTCTTGGTATCATCTGTTACTAAAGCAAACCCCACCTCTAACCTAACCTAATCTGATTTTAACCTAACTTAGCTGTTTCTGGCTCAAATAACTAGATTTTCGGTAGTATATGTATCGCCCTTAATATTCAATAGCGCCATAGGAAATAGGGTTCAAAAGACTCAGAATGAGGAGATCTACACGATGAGACAGGTTAGAAATTTATAATCGTCAGGCTCGAGGATGACGTAAATCATAATAATACCAAATCAGATTAGGTTAGGTTAGAGTAGGGGTTTGGTTATGTAACAGATGATCTCAAGATAAAAAGAAAATTATATTTTATCAATACCACGGCAGTGCGAAGTGGAGCAAGGTTTGCGGAGGGGGGGGGGCACCCTCCCCACTTGTAAACATACATTGATTTCAGATAAAACGAGTGCCAGATTCATTCAAAACACATCAAATATATTCAGGAAAACTTAAGTTTCGGCGTCGAAATCTGTGGTTGCCCAAAACCGAACATTTACCGATTTTGTTAGTTAGGTAATAATCACCAATGAAAAATAGTATATTAGGAATTGCAATGGTATAAGCATCTGTATGGATAACTTAATTTATGGTTATTTCTGATTTCTGGATTTCTGGTAAACTTGTGAAGGAAGGAGAATATGACCATGGATTACATCAGTGACAGTTTCGCGTGCATAGCATTAGGTTTGTGGCAATGGCCCTGTAGACTTCCCCTCCCCTCCTGAAGATTCCATAGGTATGTCCCTGACACACACAAACGCGCGCACACACACACACACACCGATCTTATCCGAAGATCGGTCATAATGAGCTCCAAGCTCGCTCCGGGAGGGTGAAACTGGCGATCGCGAGTCCGAGTCACGTGGACAAGACCATGGGTGAATGGTGTGGTGTGGGTGGTGGGTGGGTGTGTGACACACACACACTAGGGGTACTCCGTAGTGTAGAGATAGCACGCTCGGCTCAAAACCGAGAAGTTCCGGGTTTGATTCCCGGGCGGAGCGGAGACAGATGGGCTGTTTCCTTAAAACCCGAGTCCCTGTCCACCCAGCAGTGAATGGGTACCGGGTGTTAGCCGGGGGTTGTGACCCGCTTCCCTGGGTCGGGGTGATGGCCTCGGCCAACACTAAGGATGAATGATAAGAATGTTGATATGGAGACGGGGCCATATGAGTGCAGCTCAGGCCCTGTAAAATACAACTAGATGAACACACACACACACACACACACACACACACACACACACACACACACACACACACACACACACACACACACACTAACTATCTCTTCAGTTCCACAATGTTGGTCACTTATGTACGGTATGGGATCACTATCAGTTAGGTAGTCTAATTACAATGCAAAAAGATACATACTCTTGATTCCAAGATCGGTCAAGGTGTGTTTATGAGGTAAATTTCGTTATTGTGCACCACCGATTTCAAGGCCGACCCATTGTTTTCCTGAAGAGTTTTGATGTGTTTTGAATGAATCTGGCATTTATATTTTGGGGGAAATCAATATTTACATGTGTGGGGGGCGCCTGCCCCGCCCCTCCCGGCGCGCCCCGCAATCCCTGCACCGCTTCCCGCTGCTGTAATATGGATGATTGTTTTTTCTTGATATCATCTGTTACTACATCAAACCCCATGTCTAACCTAACCTAATCTGAATTAACCTAACCGTTTCTGGCTGAAACAACTAAATTTTCGGTAGTAAATGTATCGCCATTATTATTCAATTGCGCCATGGGAAATAGGGGTTTAAAGTACGCAGGTAAAAACATCTACCCGATGATGTAATTTGTTAGTTTTTTAGTGCCCATAACAGGAATTACACTGTTTATGACTTTTGCAAGTACAAAATGCATCAGTTACAGCTGGTTAGCAAAGATTTTCTGTTTTTTTACCTGAATTATTTTTCTTACTACCAGTCTGTTTGTCAGTTATTTTGTCTGTCTGTTTGTCTCTTTATCTGTCCGTCTGTCTTTCTGTGTGTGCGTGTGTGTGCGTGCGTGTGTGTGTGTGCGCCTGCCTGCCTGCCTGCCTGCCTCCCTCCCTCCCTCCCTCCCTGCCTGCCTCCCTCCCCCCCTCCCCCCCTCCCTCCCCCCCATCCCGCCTCCCCCCGCCTCTCTCTCTCTCTCTCTCTCTCTCTCTCTCTCTCTCTCTCTCTCTCTCTCTCTCTCTCTCTCTCTCTCTCTCTCTCTCTCTCTCTCTCTCTCTCTCTCTCTCTCTCTCTCTCTCTCTCTCTCTCTCTCTCTCTCTCTCTCTCTCTCTCTCTCTCTCTCTCTCTCTCTCTCTCTCTCTCATTAGCTGCATATATATATAGGTATATGTTATTTATCACACATACATGGTGTATATTTATACTTATGTATATTGTTCTTATCTTTACCTGTAAATGTATTTTTGAAAATATTAAGAATTTGCCGGTATAGACACGTTACATCCTTCATGTTACATATTATGCGTCATGACTATATATTTTTAGTTGATATGTGGCCATTAAGTTGTCATCATTTGTTTCATTGCCAAAAACAATACTAAACAAACACCTCATACTTTTCTGGGGCCTGAGATAGCAGAGTAAGGGGCGATCTGATAGAAGTTTTTGGTTCACAACTAGGGTGGTTCACAACTGGTTCACAAATAGGGTGGTTCACAACTGGTTCACAAATAGGGTGGTTCACATCTGGTTCACAACTAGGGTGGTTCACAATAGGGTGGTTCACAACTGGTTCACAAATAGGGTGGTTCACAACTGGTTCACAAATAGGCTGCTGGTTCACAAATAGGGTGGTTCACAACTGGTTCACAACTAGGGTGGTAAATGATTGGAATGGGCTCAGTAGACAGGTAGTTAGTGCGGAGTCATTAGGGAGCTTTAAAAGGAGGCTAGAAAAATTCATGGATGGGGATGCAAGGTGGGGATGTAGGTAGTGTTAAGTAACAGGAACTACCACGTGTAGGTCTCATGGCCTCTTGTAGCTTCCTTATGTTCTTATGTTCTTATAGGGATGCTGGAATTCTTTTAGTTTGTTGGTTATTGGTATTATTTCACATCATTCTGACATGAAAGTGCTGCTCAGGGTCATGATAGGAATGTTGGATCTCCCTCCCTTGCTCCTCTGTGCTGGTCAGGGGAGTGATGTGGATGTCACCTTGGTGGATATTTGTTTTGCAGTTTGAATAAGTGTTGTAAAAGGGAATGAGTTTTTTTTTAATTTATTAAGTTTTTTTTTCAACATCTAAAGGAACTGGTCAAGGGAAGAAAAAAAAACTAACAACTAGCCCACTAATTGCCAGTCCTTATTAACCCCTTGAGGCGCAGAACGTAATTTCCATTGTAATTTGGCTACCATTAGACAATTTTTAGTGAATATAAGTAATATTTGATAGATATGACCTGTTTAGTATCCTTGTCGACTAGCTAATTTGGTATACTTAGTTTTATTTCGTAATTTTATGGCTAAGAACAGACCATTTTCTATAGCAAAGGAAAGACCTGGGCGTGAAGGGATTAAGCAGAATGTAAGAGACGTTGAAAAGGGGATGGGTCAATTAAGTTTGGGAGGTGTCTTGATACTCCTCTCTTTGAAGTGATTTAAGTCGTAGGAAGGTGAAAAATAGAAACGGTTAGAGTTTCAGAGTTTAGCAGTGAAAGGGATAAAAGAATGAAGATGCTGGTTAACTCTTGCATCAGTAAGATGGACAAAGGAATGAGAATAAGTAGTGTTGTGCTGCAAGGTTGAGGGAGGGGGGGAGGCATGCAGAGTTAGAAGAGCAGTGAGCATGATAACAACGGTAGAAGATAGTAAGAGAAGCAACATTGTGACGGTGATTTAAAGATTGAAGACAGTCAGTTAGAGGAGGGGTGTTGATGAGACGAAAAGCTTTTAACTCAACTCTGTATAGGAGAGCTGTATGAGTGGATACCCCCAAACATGAGAGGCATACTCCATACATGGGCAGATAAAGCTCATGTATAGAACAAGTATCTGGGTGAGAGAAAAAAATTGACACAGATGCCACAAGACACCTAAACTTCATAGAAATTGTTTAGCAAGAGATCAGATGTGAAATTTCCTGTTGAGGTTTCAAGTAAAGGACACTCCAAGAGTGTTCTGTGTTGAAGAGGGAGACAGTTGATTGTAACTGAAAAAGAGGGGATAGCCTAGTTGTTTGGAAGGTTATGTCAAGTAGATGGGGAAGAAACTGGGTTTTTGAGGCACTGAACAAAACAAGGTTTGCTCTGGCCCAATCAGACATTAAGGATAGACCAGTAGTATATTCTTATTCACAGTTAGGCTCTCTGTGGCATGCCTCGGTGTGTGCACTTAACTGCTGTAGGATTTGTTCCCTTTTTTCTGCGTTTTACCAGTCCTTTAGATGTAAAAGAAAAATAAGATTTTTTATTTTTTTATTTTATTTTTTATTTTTTATGTCAAGTGAATGACGTTGAAAAATGCAGGGTAGGGTCATCAGTGAATGAGTAGATAAGACTATGAGCTCGACTAAAAAGATCATTAAGGAATAAGAGGAAGAGAGTGGTTGGTAGGGCGGAACCCTTGACCCCCAGGGGTAGTGGATGTAATGGTGTTCTGTGTCGCGGGGCAAGGGAGAGGCTGAACTCTATGGGGTGCATCCAATTTCTTCACCTTGCACTTTTCTGACAAACTATTCCAATTCAGTACTTTTCTTCTCCTGCACAAGTTTTGTGCACTTGAGATGTTAGAGTGGCACAAAGTATAGGCGCAAGTAGTTTAAGTTTTTTTTAATAGATAAAAAAAAAAATATCACTTGATACCATTTGGAGTACATTGGCAACAATTTTTTAAGATTTTTCTCCTAAAAGTGTCACAGTTTCCTAAAACTTTTGATTTAGCTACTAACTTGTTGACTTTCTAAAGCCTGCATTTACACACACACACACACAATATATATATTAATTGATCAGGTAAAATTGTATACCGTTTTTTAAATGCGGCTATGCTGTACTTCCTCCACCTGAAGTTTGCACCCGCAGCCTGGCTGTGTTTTGTAACAACAGCAGATTGGAGGTTGATGGAGGATCATTTGGGTTACATGAAGGCTTATTTTTCCTTTTGTTGCACCATTGCAAGTTTACAATTTGTTGCTAAATGTTGATAGATGATATACTCCAAGGAAGTGGCAGTAACTGACAGAACCAACAAAAGAGTTAGATATATTGCCACATATCACAAAGGGAGTGGGAGCCAATGGTCACTGCCCATTGGCTGCTTGGCTTGTCACAGGCTGAACAACCAGTTCATGGATTCGTGGTTCAGGATTTAGGGAAAGGACTTAAAAATTCATCTTGTCATTACAGTGTTGTGTATTGGACTAGATGAGCCTAGGTGTAGGTACAGTGTTGTGTATTGGACTAGATGAGCCTAGGTGTAGGTACAGTGTTGTGTATTGGACTAGATGAGCCTAGGTGTAGGTACAGTGTTGTGTATTGGACTAGATGAGCCTAGGTGTAGGTACAGTGTTGTGTATTGGACTAGATGAGCCTAGGTGAAGGTTCTTTATATGAATAGCTCAAACTTTTGCGCCACATCCTGTTTTTCCCTCCTCCATCTACTTCAACCGTCATAAATTATGATTAAGCATAATACTTACTGTTTTTGCGTCTATATACGGAGTTTTGCTGGTTATGTGAATTCCATGCAGTAGTAGAATGTGTGGTTCATCATCTGATTGGTTTGTCTCTGTAGGATGACAGCCAATCACGTATTTGAAGCTAAATCTGTCATATGTACATTACTAAAGTTAAGGTTGATTGTTGTCTATTCAATAAGATGAAATTTATGTACCACTGTTTTGACGTGTTTTAGTCCGTGATGTCAGTTGTAGCCGAGTTATGTACATACCTTGCTTGTTGATATTGTTGATGCACATTTGTCAAATTTTTGTCTTCAGTATGAACTGAGTAATTTTGGTGGTTGACTTGCTTACATAGGCTTAAGAGGTGTGTGAGGATGTATACTGTATGTTTATATATTGAACCCAACTGACCTTTTTCCTATGCTTCGTAGGTCTGGACACAAAGGAACCAAGTAAGGCTAACACTTTAGTCAAAACAAACTAGTATTATTGTGTGTTATTTTATTTTACAGGAACATATGAGTCAGTACAGAGGAACTGCTTATTCAAAATTTCTGAATTAGAAATGTTTGGTATTAGGTCATACTTATGCCCTAGGAATGCTGAAGTAGGATAACCATTAAGTAAAGGGACATATTAGGGCGTTTTCCAAGCAATGATTACGACTAAGTAGAAAGCAGAATATAATTACTTAGGTTATTAAGATGAATATATCCTACAGTGCTGGGCTCCTGCTGTAAAAGTCTAGGTTCAGTCTGGTCTGGAATACAGTAACAGTTATTCTGGCATACATACCTAATTTGCTTTACGTTATCAAGATGTTGCAAGATGAATTATGCACATCTTATTTACTAGGACACTATAGTAGGTTTACTATTTACTTATTTACCAGCACTACTTACTACTTACTTTACTACTCCCATCTTTATTTACTTATTTACTTTTCTTTACTAGGATCCCACTTATAAGTAGTCTTTTACTATATTACAGCGGATTTAATTCTGCCTACAAGTGCCATGGTCTTTTTCACAATGTAAATAGTTTTGTAGCTTACAGTAAAAAAAACTATGGATGAGATGATACAAATCCAATGATGAAAGAATTTTTTTTTTTTTTTTATACATCGCAAAGGACTGGCCAAGGGAAATAAAAGAGAGACAGTTAAAAGAGTAAAATACAGTTTGATATACATAGTGATAGGATATTTTTTTCATAGTCTATGCAATTAAAAGTGATAGAACTCCATGTCACCCTATCCTGCTACTCTCTTATACTACCACTACTTACTTATACCACTACTTATACCACTACTACTCTCTTATACTACCACTACTTACTTATACCACTACTTATACTCCACCACTGCTACTCTCTTATACTACCACTACTTACTTATACAACTTACTTTAACTATATATCCACCCACTACTCTCTTATACTACCACACTTTCTTATACACTTATAACATACTACTTATATACCACTACTTACTTATACACTACTTATACCACTACTTACTTATACACTACTTACTTATACACTACTTACTTATACCACTACTTATACTCCACCACTGCTACTCTCTTATACTACCACTACTTACTTATACACTACTTATACTCAACCACTGCTACTCTCTTATACTACCACTACTTACTTATACCACTACTTATAACTCAACCACTGCTACTCTCTTCTCTATACTACCACTTACTTACTTATACACTACCTTACTTTATACAACTACTTATACTCCACCACTGCTACTCTCTTATACTACCACTACTTACTTATACACTACTTACTTATACACTACTTATACTCCACCACTGCTACTCTCTTATACTACCACTACTTACTTATACACTACTTACTTATACACTACTACTCTCTTATACTACCACTACTTATACACTACTTACTTATACCACTACTTACTTATACACTACTTACTTATACACTACTTACTTATACCACTACTTATACTCCACCACTGCTACTCTCTTATACTACCACTACTTACTTATACACTACTTATACTCAACCACTGCTACTCTCTTATACTACCACTACTTACTTATACACTACTTATACTCAACCACTGCTACTCTCTTATACTACCACTACTTACTTATACACTACTTACTTATACCACTACTTATACTCCACCACTGCTACTCTCTTATACTACCACTACTTACTTATACACTACTTACTTATACCACTACTTATACTCCACCACTGCTACTCTCTTATACTACCACTACTTACTTATACACTACTTACTTATACACTACTTATACTCAACCACTGCTACTCTCTTATACTACCACTACTTACTTATACACTACTTACTTATACCACTACTTATACTCCACCACTGCTACTCTCTTATACTACCACTACTTACTTATACACTACTTACTTATACCACTACTTACTTATACACTACTTACTTATACACTACTTACTTATACCGGGGACTACTTATACTCCACTACTTATACTCTCTTATACTACCACTACTTACTTATACACTACTTACTTATACCGTGGACTACTTATACTCCACTACTTACTTATACACTACTTACTTATACCACTACTTATACTCCACCACTGCTACTCTCTTATACTACCACTACTTACTTATACACTACTTACTTATACCACTACTTATACTCCACCACTGCTACTCTCTTATACTACCACTACTTACTTATACACTACTTATACTCCACCACTGCTACTCTCTTATACTACCACTACTTACTTATACACTACTTACTTATACACTACTTATACTCCACCACTGCTACTCTCTTATACTACCACTACTTACTTATACACTACTTATACTCCACCACTGCTACTCTCTTATACTACCACTACTTACTTATACACTACTTACTTATACACTACTTACTTATACCACTACTTATACTCCACTACTTACTTATACCCCACCATGTCATAAAGAATCATAGTTTAAAAAAAATATTCAAATACGTACTACAATAATTTTTTTTTATGGACCTCACAGTGAACAGTTCCGAGAGGCAGCTGTGATGGCGTGCTGTTAGGTGTAGGCCGCTATGACTCAGCCCTCATCATCATTACCATAATCTCTTAGTTTTTATTAGATCTTTGAGCTGATACGGTTACCATTTTTACTATCAGCCAGTGGCCATGACTTAGGATTATGTTTAAGTATTAAGATTCCTCCTCAGTCGTAAAACAGAAATATTCTGAAATCGTGAAAGATGGTTAGGAGCTCATTCTCTTTTATTTATCATTATTATTATTATTTCTCTCTCTCTCTCTCTCTCTCTCTCTCTCTCTCTCTCTCTCTCTCTCTCTCTCTCTCTCTCTCTCTCTCCTCTCTCTCTCTCTCCCCCCCCCCCCCCCCGCCAGGGTGGCGCGGTTGGTAGAATCACGGACTGGTGTTGCAGAGTCCCTGCGCCATTCAGTCAGCGGTTCGAGTCCACCAAATTCGTCCTGGTGTGGTGGCGCTTTGTACAGTCAATAACCAACCTTGTAGTTGGTACTTGCAAAGTGTCTAGATAGGATCAAAGTATCTTATCTTCTCTCTCTCTCTCTCTCTCTCTCTCTCTCTCTCTCCTCTCTCTCTCTCTCTCTCTCTCTCTCTCTTCTCTCTCTCTCTCTCTCTCTCTCTCTCTCTCTCTCTCTCTTCTCTCTCTCTCTCTCTCTCTCTCTCTCTCTCTCTCTCTCTCTCTCTCTCTCCTCTCTCTCTCTCTCTCTCTCTCTCTCTCTCTCTCTCTCTCTCTCTCTCTCTCTCTCTCTCTCTCTCTCTCTCTCTCTCTCTCTCTCTCTCTCTCTCTCTCTCTCTTTTAACAATACGTTCACCACATGCATCTCATTTTCCCTTCCTCCCTCACCTCCCATTGTCCTCATTACATAGATGTCTACCAAGATATGCCTTACTCTCCTCACTAGTGTTCCCTTTCTTAATGCCATCCTCCTCACCTATAACCATTCTTCCTGGCCTTTACTTTAGTCTTCAATGTATTTGTAAGCCCGTTTTCATATTTTTTAATTTTTTTTTATAATTACCCTATCTATTTTTTTCTATTCTTTATATTTACCATTTTATTATATTTCTAATACCCTCAGGCTCTAGGATATCCATGAAAAAGGACATTTAATATTAGATTGGAATGGACTAAGATTATATGATTGCAATGGACTAAGTCGTCAGGTGGTCAATGCGGAGTCTATTGGGGTCTTTGAAAGGAGTCTGGATAAATTCATGGATGGGGAAGAGAGGTGGATGTAGGTAGAGTTAGGTAACAGGAACTACCTCGTGTAGGTCTCACGGCCTCTTGTAGCTTCCTTACTTTCTTATGTTCTTATGTTCTAATATGTCACACCGTTTTGTCACACCATACACATACTGGTTTAGATTGAGAATGTTGAATATGGTCCGATAAGGCTGAATCATAGTAATTTTTGAAGTAATTTGGTAGTCAATTGAAGTCGTAGTCGCAGTCTGAGGCCCAGCACATGTGTCTTCCACCTTAGGAGGACTTCAGTAATTGAAATGCTTAGGTCATGCATGGGCTGGTGATTCACACATTTTTATTTTCCAAGGAAATAATAATGATCAGGAAACTAAGCATCTGGTAGGCCAGGTTTAGGAACTTGAGTATTCGTATATTGAATTGTCAGTTTTTATTTGAGTTAATGTTATCAAGTTTAGGTATGTGATTCTGTCAGTATATGGAATGATGTACAGGCTAGTATCCTTACTGAAACATTCCACTTTTGCCTCAATAAGAGTTAATGGTTTGACGTCAGAGGAGGACTATATACAGGGAAGGTATATCTGCTGACTCATGTGCCAATCCAGTTTGCTACCACTGTAGTTGTCAATTAGTTAACATAGCTTATCATAAAAAGGTATTGAATAGGAACACTAGAGTAGGTTCTGTACATTGCACACCGTTTTGGTATGTAAGATAAAAATATAGTCGTCAGCAAAGACCATGAAGATGATCTGCAATCTGTCCATAAAGTATTTAACCCCTTCATGCCCAGATCTTTCCTTTGCCATATAAAATCGTCTGTTGTTAGCCATAAAATTACGAAAACTAACTTAATATATCAAATTAACTAGTGGACAAGGGTATTAAACAGGTCAGATCTATAGAACATTGCTAATATTCACTAAAAATCGTCTAATGGTAGCCAAAATACAATCAAAATTACGTTCTGGGCCTCAAGGGGGTTAACTTTTCCAGTGTTGATGCTGGCTATTGTGTTGAATGATTTTGTTAATCCTTGTTATTGGTGTGTTTACAGAGATGGATACATTGGTAGTGTGTGTTGAGGGAGAGAGTGATGGTCAGGGTGAGGGGGAGGACAAGTAACCGAGGTGATGTAAGTAGCAGTGCTCATCTTGGCCGTAACCTCCTCACTATAAACTCACCAGTACACGACTCTGACACGACTCTTCAAATAGTACATGTGTAGTAATAACGATGTAATGCCTATAACATTTTGTTGAAGTAATATTGGCAATGTGATTTCTAAGCCACAGTTCAAGAGTTATGTACTTGTCTTTGGGGCACATCATAACGAGACAAGTACTATGTTGAAGACAATTCAGATTCAGAATGCAGGTGAGGTTTTGGTGGGGTTGGTGGTGCCTGGCATGTTAGCTCTGTTGTGCCTTTGTATGTTTATTTGGTCGTTTATTTTGGGATGTTTATTTGTTTGCACCGTCCTTGATATGTTGTGAGATGTACTTCATTCATACATACGTAAGTCTAGATACCATTCATTGCATTCAGACTTATACCAGGTACATAAGTATATAAGGGTCACAGGGCCTTATATACACAGGTATATAAGGGTCAGGCACTATGGACGTGTCATTATATTTTTTTGTTTTTTTTCTTCAGTTTCTAGTGAATCATAGAGTATATGAAGCTTAATAACTTAATAGTACTATGCAACCAGATACATCCATATCTGTGTGTACCCTGAAATGAGGTCCTGTGTGTCAGAAGGGGAAATGCGTCAACACAACACTTGAAATGCATTCAAAGTTTGGTCAAGTGAAAATATCCATATTTTGCCATTTTTATGCTGGAACATTATTTTGATATTTTATTATATTTTATTATTATTATTATTATTATTATTAGTAGTAGTAGTAGTAGTATAATCATCATCATCATCATGTTTAAAGCCTACTTTTGCCATGAGTATACTCCTGCTGTGTTTCACAGCTGTGAAGAAAAAATGCATCATTTGGTATTAGTTATTTTCACAGAAATCAACATCTGAAGGTGTTTTATGACTGAAAATGGTTTTTACATCAAAAATGTATGTATCAAGAAGACAACAGTCCACCTCTCGTAAATGTTACAGTACAATTCCCACCTGTACTGCACGTGACTCATTCCCACACAATGCATGTTTTCTTTATGTTCTTGTTAGCAAGTTGTGTGGAAGGTTTTCATGATGAATAGTAATGATAATGAGTCATGATGGTGATGTGCAATCCTTACAATGGTTGTCCGTTTAGCATTCCCCTTCCCCTCAGTGTTGTGGCTGTTTAAACATACTTATCAGAGGCATATCATTACTATGCAGTAGCAGTGGCGCAGCTAGGTATCTATCAATGGGGGGGCATTAGGGAAGCGGACCTCAGGTGCCACTCTGATGCCACATAGAAGGGTATAAGGGCATATTCTAAGATTAAGATCAGATCAGTGGTGAGTACTAGAGGATAAGACATAATACGGCAGCAATGGCCAGTGGGGGAGGGGGGGCACGAGCCCCCCCCCCCCCGTAGCTACGCCACTTTGCAGTAGTAAAGACTCCACTGTAGGGAAGAAGATAATCTAGGGCAAGGGAAAAAAAACCCATGAGTATGCATTGATATATGCATTGAGAGAGAAACACTTTGAGGGTGACTTTGGTTGTAGCAGGTAGTATGAGGCAGAGCTAGGGTGGGGCTGGTGGCTGTGACGGCTGGTATGGGCCTGGTGCTGTCTCACTTGGTGATGGGATGTTACTACAATTCTTATGTGTGTGGTTGCACGTGGTTGTGGTTGTGGTTTTTAGCCTCCTGCCCAGCAGGCGAACAGAGTGTATATTTTTTTTGCAGTGCCTTTCAAACTTATGATCAGTCTAGGAAGGGGAATGACTACAGTATAGACAGACATGTAGAGGAAGGGTGAAAATAGTGGTATCCTACATAAAGCTTATTTAGGTGCGGTGGAGTGTTCCCCCCGGCGTGCCAGGCAGGGCCTCCAAGGGGCAGTGGCGCCGCTGCTCCGGCTCATGACTAACTACCTCACATGGCATTGAAATTCAATGCAAAATTTTTTGCTAATGTTTTTTTTAAAGATTTTTTTCTTCATACAATTGGGTATCTTGTAAGCTAGTGATAGATACATAACACATAACAAAATGCAGACTGTGGAAAACCTCCCATTTAAAACAATTAAAGAAAGAAAATAACAAACCTAAAGTTTTAAACAATCAAGTCAATATACGTACATAGCATAATAATTTCAAAATGAGAAATTTACCAATACTGTGATAATGTTATTGCACATGCATTCACCATGAGCTCACATTGAAGCTCTTGCTGCATTTTCATGCTTAAATGTTTTCGTAATTCCATTCACCACATTTTTTGAATGGTCATCCTATGTACTTTTACCTGTATGCTGCACTATAGCTAATGGACATGGATGTACTATACCTGTACCTGTAGTACTCATACGGCGAAAATTACATATTATCAAAGTTTGTAAAGTTATTCAATGAGTACAAAAACAGGTTGCAGTTTCTGTAGAACAAATATTACTTTAGATGTTTACTGATACTGCATATTAGAATAACAATTTTTTCCGAATTTGATTTTGAGGAATGCCTTTACTGTATGGCACTATTATGTGGATTTGTATATTAATGTTTAAGCAGCATTTTATGATATCGCACTTTATTATTTTGTGACTCCTTCATCACCTGTAACATCATTGTTGATATAGCCACCACAGTCATTGATGTTTTGATTCCAGCACTGCTCACCCACTGGCATCCATATCTTGAGTCCTTCCAGGCTGCAGCTTTTTCCATTGCTTTAGCCACAGTGCTTCTTTTGCTCCATGAATGTTTTTTTTATACTGGTGTAACCTTCAGTGGATGCTGAGTGTTGGTACAGAATATTCATCTAGGTATCTAGGTGTTTGGCATCTTGTCAACCTGTCACATTGTGGTATTTCTATTGGATGCAAATTTAACTGGTTGAATGCAGATATATACACTTGGTTAGAATCCCTGCATTCAGTATGTATGGAGGGTAAAACAAATATGGTTACTTAAAAAACCCCACCAGTAGTATAGTGATAGATGTTAGAAATTGTGAGAATCTATAGTCTTGCATGTTTTGCACTTAGATGAGATGAGTGTCTTTCCCTTCCAGAGTTTATTACCTTTTTACCTTACCACTTTTATTACTTAGCTTTTACCATCAACACAAAATGCTTTACAGTAGAGAATGTCATTGATGGCTATAATGTGAGGTCGAGGCAATGCTTAGTGTTGTGTAGTGGT
This sequence comes from Chionoecetes opilio, assembly GCA_016584305.1. NCBI lineage: Eukaryota > Metazoa > Arthropoda > Malacostraca > Decapoda > Majidae > Chionoecetes > Chionoecetes opilio. Next base: position 152,610 of record JACEEZ010008894.1, on the reverse strand, counting down.
GTCTTGGCAACAGTGGGAAGTGGCAGCTTGGCTAGGCCTGCTTGTTGCTTAAGACGGCCGTCTGTAGCTGCTGGCTTGTAGAAGTTTGCCTCTTAGTTGTCCAATGTTGAACATGATTCCTATATGTTTGTGTTCTTAATGATGCATTGCAATTGTTATAACTTTCACAGCATTAGCAGCAAAAAAATCTGCTTATAGCAACATTCTTTTATGAAAAGTAAAATTGAAGCAAATAGCAATTGTTGTGTGGAGAACAGGAGACACCGACACACTATAGACGCACCAGGTGAGATGGACCAGTTTCTATTTATAATTTCACATTCAAGACCATTATGGATGTATTTTGATAAAAGCCTATTACAGTTATGAGGACACAGGAAATTACCTGTTTATTTTAAAGATTACGGTGTGATTAAAAAAGTAACTTTTCAAATGTTTATTCTGAGGAAATATATCATAACGTACTGAAAATTTGTTTAAAGTTATTACTTATCGTGAAATTTCCAGAACCAGTAGTTATGAACTGAATAACTCCATTCAATGGACCTAAAGCAGCTATATTCAAGTTTCTTGTAGTTTACATTCTTTGTGTGCACCACGGCTGTTGAGACAGACCTAAGGCTGACATGAAAGCACTGTCCCACCTTCCTCATTGTCTCAGATGTGACTCACTGGAGGTGGTTGGCCACATTCGGCTTGAGATAGTCTGTTGTATCAGGTTTGTCAGTAAACACAGGTCCCTCAGTGACCCCTCACAGCCAGAAATCCATTGGGTTCAGGGCGAGGCTGTGAGGCGTCAATTTGCGAGGGTGCTGAGGGCAATGAGGTAGCTGTTGAATAGCTGATGCACATAGGCATTGATGTCATATGCTGTATGAGGTGGGGCTCCATCCTGCATGCACCAAGCTATACTTAGCTGCCATGGAGTGAGGGTTGTACTCAGGTCATTGTTGAACTGCCTAATCACCTCATGGAACCGTTCAGTATTGATTGTGACGGTTCGACCACCTTTGAACCAGTAGGGACCTAGTAACCCATGCCTGGCATTGTAGGCCACAAAGGTTGTGACCTTTGGGCCTCTCAACTCCCTACCTGTGACCTCCTCTGATGGCTCACAGCCTCAAGAGGTGATGTTATGGTTGTTGATGTTGATGTTGAGGCATTTGAAGTAGGTAAACTTAATTTATTAACACCCTGTATAAAATGGAATAGATTCATTGCATGTTTTCCATGTTAAAAGGTGTAATAGGTATTATAGAGAGGAAATTTTAGTGCAAATTGATAAACTAAATTGTACAAATATGAAAACAGTATTGTCCATGTGGGAGGACAAGGAGTGATGGCCTCGCAAGGCAAAAAAAGATCAACTCTTCCTTTACTATATTTGAGGTTTTAGTTATAATTTCCATTTTAGTTTGTATTTTTTTGTGCTTAGTGTAAACATTATATTTTCTTCACTCTTGGAAGACTACTGTAAGGATTTTACCCATGACTTTCTTTATCATTTGTAATTTTTTCATTACATGTATAGGCTCTTAGAAAATCAATTTAAATTAATACATGCATGCAAGAACATTTCTTATATAGCAGAGCCCCTGATATCCAACAATCTCCAGATTTAGCAATGGGTGTTATATTGAACTTTCAGCTTAATAGAAAGAATATTTTACTCATGGAAGCAAAATCCACACAAGTGAAACAAATAAAAGAAAAATGTAATGCTATCGTCTCACTTATCCATAATTGTCAAACACATGTTTGTCCTTTGACTTGACTTTCTAAGGGAGTATTCTAGGCTTTATTGCTGTCCTAGTAGTACAGTCCATGGATGGATGCAAGATCATATTATCAGTCCAGTCTATCTATGTATCCACAGCTTGTTCCCTCATTTCAGTTCTTTTCCTCATCTGTCCTCCCTCACCCGACCTCCTTGTCTCGCGGACATTCTCCCGGAATCCTCCTAGTGCAGGGAGGTCCCGAAGATACGAGCAGTTAGGTTCCACCTGGCATACTCGTAAAGCGAAATCTCGTATAACGAAACACATAACTAATGGTAAAATATAAGTTTGGTTCCAGGACCCCATCAATTAAGAAAAAGAAAAGAAAAAAGATGTTGTTTTTCAAGCTAAAATAAATTATAGCAAACACAACAAACACGCAGCGTCTATATTAGCCACACTGTACTACCTATTCTGTAGAAAAAGCATTCTGAAAGAGAAGATAGCACACAAAATAACATAACTGCACATTAATTTAAAACATAAAACATGCATAACAAGCAAAAAAAGACGTTGTAATGTAGGGACGCCGCGTGATACAAGATAAGGTAGTGTAGCGGTCCCAAGGTTGGGGCAGCACACCTGGCTAATTACCCCTAAAGGTAAGGCTGCACCATATGCTTAATTACCCTAAAGGTCACGCCTTGCTACGGGTAACCTGACTGCGGTCCCAAGGTTGGGGCCGCACACCTGTTAATTACCCCTAAATGTCAGGCCGCGCCATATGCTTAATTACCCTTTAGGTCACGCCTTGCTAGGGGTGACCTGACTGCGGTCCCAAGGTTGGGGCCGCACACCTGCTAATTACCCCTAAATGTCAGGCCGCGCCATATGCTTAATTACCCTTCAGGTCACGGCTTGCTAGGGGTGACCTCACTGGGGTCAACCAAATCCCCTTTGTCCAGCCTGTGAGTGGTAGGGCGCGCATTTTGAAACTTGATAATTTTACCCACCCCAGTTTGAATGTCGTAGCATTGGATTTTCGATCTCGTATATTGAAAATAGACCCTAATTTACACATCTTGTATCATCGGATTCTCGTATACCGAATGCTCGTATAACGGGACCTCCCTGTACTTCTCCCTGTATAATTTAATCTCCTTCCTCAAACAAATACACATCCTTCATATGATCTAACCACCCTGCTGTAACAATCCGTTCCTTTCCCCATCCCTCACCATTTACTCTCCAACCCCTCACTTTTTTATGCTCTACCATAGTGCCATAGGACCTCTGATGTCTGGCATATTTCCCCCTTTTTGACATTAAATCAATCAATCTGTTCCCTCGTTCCCTCTCGTAACGTCCCTTAAGGGGGTGGCCATGGCAGAGGATCCCCCACCTCTCCCTATCCAAACACTCCTGCCTTGCCTGGTGACGCCTTCCCTTCCCTGGCACCTTCACTCAGGGATTCCTTGACCCTATCCTTACAAGTGGTATTCTTGACCAACTAGGACCCTCTATTTCATTCGTTTTTATCGTAAACTTCTTTCTTAATCCTCTGAATGTGCCAAAATCATCTCACTACAGTAAACCCTCTCTACTTCGAACTAATTAGGGGAAGACCTGGGTCGAATTAGCCGAAAGTCCGAATTATCCGATGGTTACCTCTAGCACCTCCACACAATAAGAACTCACTCAAACATGCCAAAACAGCACAGATTGTATTACTCGTACTCGCCAAAACATTCGTATTTATATGATAATTATCGTATATCTGGTCATGCTGGGCAGCCGCGGCACGCGCCGCATGGGAGAGGTTGGACTCGCACTAGTAAGTCCCAGATAATTCAAACTTGTGTTCAAATTATGGAAAATTGTTGAAAAATTCAAACAGGCCTAAAACAGGTCAAATTATCCGAAGTTCGAATTACGTATACAAGTTTGAATTAGAGGGTTTACTGTATATGGTATATTTCTTTTTACCCATTCTGCCACTCCTCACTGCACTCCATCTGCATACGCTCCCATGCCTCATCTTTTTGTATATGCTGTGATTGCTCATACCATCCTATCATTCCACTTGCCCCTCTTAGATAGCTCATTCCCATAGTTCCCATAGTCAGCACTCATGACTGCTGTGCCCTGTTTTACATCCAAGTCCATACATTAAACTTGGAAAATTAGTAGCATTCCTTAGGCCCCTCATTGAATAGAACAAGCCAATTACCCCGTCTTGCTGGCTGCCACACACAATGCATGGGAATAATTTGGTGAGAGGCCAGCAGCAAGGCACCAGATATCAAGCCAAATTCAAATAAAGTCTGACTCATGATTTATATACATTTTTTTCCATATTTTTATATTTTACTTCATTCAAAATCTATCTTCATTGGGTCATTGTGGATGATAGGATTTACGTTATCCTGTTCAGTGGTTACCAAAAGATGTATTGTCCATCCATTACTAAACCTGAAGATTGTTTTATGTTGGGTGCTCTGGTGTAGTGAAGTGTTTGTAGTACAGGACCTGGCACAGATCTCCCTACAAGTGCAGGTGCCTGGTGAAGGGAATAAAAGCTGAGGAATGAGCACTGTTCCTGAGTAGCTTTGCCTCTTGGGGTTCTTAATTCCAGACTGAAAAAGCCCATGGGGCACAATGGTTCAGGGGTGCTCATTGCTCGGCCAGTGTTCCCCCTTCACCTTCCTACATTAGTACATTAGTGTGCTTACAGAATTATGAATAGTATGTACAATATGTTATACTTTATCTTGTATTACAGCTAACGTTCTCAGTGACAGATAGAGAACAGCTCACTACAGTGAAAACTATAATTTTGTCCAAGGAAATCATGGACTTGGTTTACCTCCACTTGAAGACGATTGCTCCACAGATTGACAGTGTTTGTCTGTATCTGAAAGTTACATACTCACATTAACTTTGAAAAGTTACATTAACTTTGAAATGCTCTGTTTGTATTACTGTATCTTTTATATTACTATTGTATATACTTTTACATCATTGTATTTGTATTTGTGTTGATTATTGTAATAAAGTTAGAAGTTTAGTTTGTAATTCTTCTGATACAGAGTAGTATAATGCAATGAAGAGGCTGGCCTGTGTAGTGGCGCTAATTGAGGTATTTTAGGATTATAGTGTGTTTGTGTCTTTGTCAGCATGCCTGTGTGTAGTTACCTAGTTGTTACCTAGTTGTGTTTTACAGGGCCTGAGCTACACTCGTGTGGTCCAGTCTCCGTATACACATTTATCCAGTCTTTTTTCAACTGGTGCACATTCTTTGCCGATATCACCTCCTTATTTAGTCCATTCCAACTACATTTCTATGGTGTGTGTATGTATGTATGTGTGATTGTGGTGGCTTTGATCAAGGATAGGTAAGGATGGGAACAAAAGAATGGTACAGTTTACCGTAGATAACAGTTAAGTCGCCAGGACAACTTTTTTTTCTGTTTACAGACGTGTGGTGGCGTTAATACTTACATTTCTACATCCATGATTTCAGGAAAGTTAGAAGGGGCTATCTGGAGAATCTGTGTCATTTTGTGTCTTCATCTGTGTCATAGTATGGCTATAAATGAACAAATGACAAAAATATCTACAAAGTGGCTACCAACAGTAGAGTCGCCATCTAGTGTTTATTTACTGAGTGTCGTACCGCTGTCGTCGTTGCCCGAAAAAAAAATGCGTAGTGAAATTTGAAACCGTATATACTTGCAGATACAAAGCATAAAACAACGCTGAAACAGGGTAGATTATAGTCATGATATAAACTACTGTGTATTATCTTGAGTGGCACATACAAATCAGTAGTGATGCTATAATTCGTAATATTTGGCGGCTGGCGACATCACTGCAGGTGGCGACTTTACTGTTATCTACGGTAGCAAGTCCTTGTCTTTTAACTTGGTATTTTGTTCACCCTGTAGTACATAGGTATGTAGTGTGTAGTCTTTCTATCTTCCTTACATCCTTCCCTTTGTGCGGAGACCAAATTACTGTGGCGTACTCCAGTCTGGGGCGTATCATGGCCACAGTCAATTTCTTCATGTCCTCGTCCATATAGACAAAGGCCGTTTTGATGTTTTTAGAAAATTATGTAGCACCAACAATTCTATTAATGTGTTTCTCTGGTGATGTCATCCTGAATTATTACTCAAAGATCCTTTTCTTCACTCGCTTTATTGATTGTCTCGCTTCCCATTTTGTAATTCCATCTTATCTTTTTCGCACTCTTACCAAATTCTAAGATTTTGCACTTTTTTGCATTAAATTCCATTTTTCATTTTTTATTCCATTCATATCTTGCGTGTGTGTGTATGTATGTGTGTGTGTGTGCTTGCGGTGGCTTTGATCAAGGTAGGTAAGAATGGGAACAAAAGAAAGGTACAGTTTAGCAGGTCCTTGTCTTTTTTTTTTACTTAGTTTTTTTTTTTTTTCCCTGTAGTATGTGTGTACTGTGTAGTGTGTCTAGTGAAGGTAAGCTGATGGCTTGTTATGTGTTTGCTTGATTGTGCATCATGTTTTCCTTGGCTTTTTATTAGTGTTTTTATATTATTTTGTAGTTGGATTCTTATTTCTTTTGAGTCGTACGCTGTTGATTTTCTGTTTGGTTTTGTTAATTTGGTGTGTTTTGTTTATGTTTGCAGGTTGTGGTGTAGGCGTTTGGACTGTAGTAAGGCTAAGGCTGCGTGTATGTTGTTGTGTAGTGTGTGGCTTTCTGCATGATGGCTGCTGCTGCTGGCTCACCCGCCAGGGAGGAGCTCACTGTTCCTCCTGCCGCTCAGCCTCGTAGAGGAGCCCCCGCTGGTCCCACCCCCACCTTGTTGCATGACCCTGCACTGCACTCTGCCACCAACATTGCTGCTGCCAGTGCTGCTCTCATCACACCAGAGTCTTTGGCAGCCTCCCTACATTCATCTGTATCCTCCCCCACAGGCTCCAAGCTGGCAGTCACCACACCCTCTGACTCACCTGCTGGGGGGGAGGGTGCCAGAATAACTCTTGACGAAGAAAAACAAATAGCTCTGAGTCAGCTGCAGGAGCTAGAGGTGGCCATCAAGGTGCGCAGGGTTACCAAAGTGGATGGAAGGAAGGTCCGTTGGATTGAGTACCGCGCCCGCAAGCAAGCAGAGGAAGAAAAGCAGCCGGCTAATGCTAAGAAGAGATCTCGTAGGTCTAGGTCGAAGGCCAAAGGAGTAGAAAATAGTGAGAATGTGGCAAATGTAAATAACAATAATAATAATAATATAAATAATAACAAAGCGGACGGCACCATGAAGGTTGACGCGACAAGCTCTCCCCTCAGTGCAGTGGGCACGAGCAATGTTCTTGAGAGCATGAAACAGCAATTTCTGCAAGGGACAGAAAATGTAGAGGGGCCGGTCATTAATGGCAAATCGGGCATCTTGGCAGAAGGCTCGGCTGCTTCCCACAAGCGCAAGTCGGTGAGAGCACGCAAGCCAGCCAGTGCAGCAGAGGGGGGAAGTCCTTCTAGCACCTCGCCAAAGAAACTAAGTCCCAGTGAAACCAGTCTTAAAGGATCATACCTCCAGAATTGTGGTTTGTTAAAGGGAAACTCCTCTGCAAACAGCTCAATTTCAGAAGCTGCACTTTCATTGTCCAGCACACCAAGTACACCCTTTACCTCAGATCAGCCTCTCCTCTCTTTAGGTATTAAGAAGACATTTTATACGCCTAGATCCCTCACAAAAGGGTTGAGGGAAGTCCGCAAGATAGAGAATGGCACAGATGGAGCGTCTCCTGTGAAGGCAGAAGAGGTTAAAACTCCACTAAACTCCCCAAGTGCCTCTCTACACCTTACAACATTATCTTCTTTGGTCTCTGGTGGTATGGATGAAGCAAAACCCCCAGCAGATTCCAAGCCACTGTCAGTAGATACTAAAGGAACCAAAGCTACGTGTCCCCTTATCAAGGCAACTGCTAAACTGATGGCACAACCAACAGCAAGATCAAAATCTGCTGATAGCTCATCAACAAAAAGTAAAAAAGGAATCTCTCAGAAAGGAAGTGGGAAGAAAGTATCTGCAAAGTCTGTTATAAGGCAAGAATCAGAATTGAAGTCCACTTTAAATGGACACAACCAAGATGGACCCAAGATGGAACAGAATGGGTCATCAGAAGAAACCTCTCTTGGCACATCAGCAGGTGGCAGCAGCCTTGGAGAAGCCTGCTCAGCCAAGACCTCAAAACAAGGGAACAAAGAAACCTCTTCAGGGACATCTTGTGACTCTGAATCAATGCTAAGAAAACCAAGAGGCCGGCCACCCAAGAGAAAATTGATCCTCAAAAAGGAGAGGAGTGCAGTGGCTTCACCTGCTAAGTCTGGGAAGAAGCTGGCCACTCTTGTTGTTGATGTGCACAATACTATGAATGGTGAGCCTCAGACGGTGATCCCTGTGAGCAGACCTGTACTGAGAGGGAAGAGGGCGTCATCAAGCAAGAAGTCTTCAAAGGCTGTCAAGGTGTCGCCCGATATCAAGCACTCGCCTGTACCTGTATCCAAACGCCAGAAGACTGAAGCAAAGTTGAAGCTTGATAATGGAACTCTTCCGATGGGTAATCAGTTAGGTTCCTCAAATGTTGGTACCAAAAAAGGTAAAACTAGTAAGAAAAATACTGCGGCTTCAGTGGTTGTCAAGGATGAAAAGGATGACACAAGTGCCTCAACTACTAATCAAATACAAATGCCACCTGACCAGACGCAAAGTACAAAGCATGCAAAGAGTATTCAAAGGAAGAAGAACAAAGAAGCGCTTTCAGAATGTAAATCTTCCACTGTCATATCATCAAAGCTTCAATCTAACAAGAAGAAAAAAGCTAAAAAGCCTACTTTGAAAGTTAAAATGTTACCGGCCAAACATAAGGAGATAGAGAAAATCATAAAAAAATCTAAAAAGGCTGTAAGTGGTAAAGTCAAAAAACCAAATAAAAGCCAGCCTAAGAAAAAAGTATCCGTAAATATTTGTGTGCTCACAAAACCAGAGCAGCTCCAAAAATTAATTCCACTAAGAAAAAGAAATTCACTCCACCGGCAAACCCCAGAAACAGTTGTGGTAAAGATGAAAGCCAGGGTGAGGAGGGTGTTTCTCTCAAGCCTGAGCAAGACACAGTCAACAGTGACCCAATGGATGTGGATGTCCAGCTTGTCAAGGATGATCCTTCTCTGCCCAGCAACAGCAGTGCATTAAAAACTGAGACTACAGAGATGGATGTTAAAGAAAGTATGCCGGCTTTGAACTTGACAGAGGAAGATTCCAGCCTGAAGGTGAATGTTGCAGCTGAAGCTCCTTGCATATCCAGTCCTACAGTACCTGCCCTTGATAAGGGGGAGGAATCCTCTGTGGAGGAGAAACCATGTATCACAAATTCTGTGCCTCAAAATGAAATGGAAACACATCCACCTACACAGGAGAGTTCCACAGCAGTGAGCCTTTTAGGAATTGACAATTCATATGAAAAAGTGAGTGATTTACCAAAGATTAGTTTTGAGAAAAATGATAATATTAACAACAATAATGCTGAGGAAGACGGTGTTGTTATATGTGATAAAGAGATAACAGTTGTAAAGGATTTATCTGGAAAGAAAATTCCAACTACAGATGATGCACTACAATGCATTGCCAAGGAGGATTGTTCTGTAGATGAGTTTGCAGCATGCAAAGAGAAAGCAGAAGACACCAAGACCTCAGAAGAAAGTGTTGAAGCAGTCCTTGACGTGAAGAGTGCAAATGTAAATGATGAAGAACATCAGGCATTGCACACTGACAGCAAGGACGCTCAGGAGCAAGGCTGTTCAGAGCAAGACTATTCTCAGAATGATATTTCTTCTGAACTTGTCTCAAAGAGTGAGGAAAATGTCTGTGATAAAAGTGAAAATTGTGCAGAGGCTGTGCAAGATGTTGATGAATGCCTCGCACCCACACACACGGCGACGGACACAAATGAGACGCAGAGTAACACTACTTTGGAACATAGTATATTGTCAAGCTCATCCCATGGAGAAACTCCAAAGAAACAGAGGTGCCTTTCCTTGAAGCGGATCCCTGTCCCGCCAGTGATCAATCAATCCCCGACAACACTGCCTCTGCCACAGCCCTCCCGGAAGCAACGGCTGAGGTGGTGGAGGAGGCTTCAGGTTGTGAGAAAGTGATGGAAAGTCAGTGTGATGTTGAGGATAAGACAATTACTTCTAGTTTTACTGAAGAAATAATGCCCACGACAGAAACTTTGAAGGCCAAAGAAACGGATCCTGCTGAAAATAGTGTTCCAGATATGAAAGATGAAGTGACTCAAACCCTTGATTCCACCAAGCCAGGGGACTGTGAACCCCAGATAGTTGAAGTGCAGAGGGGCTCACGGCTTGATCAAGATAATGCCGACTCTGTTCCCCTAGTAAGTCAGAGGTGTAGTCCAAAGCAAACCAAGAGAAAAGACATTCCTATTCGGAAAAAGATGAAGAAAGGTCTTATGCAGTCTCATATCATTGCACAATTGGAACAAAGTGGAGATGATTTGCATGAAGAAAACGAGGATGTAAATGCTACCAAAGTACAGGAAGTTAGTGAGGAAGCAGGTGCTGTCAAAACATGTGAAAGTAGTGAAGTGGTGGAAACATTGCCTCCATCCCAAAAGGAAATTGAGGTTCAGGAAGTGATTCCTGAAGCTCAGCCAATAGCCCTTACCTCAGCCTCAGCACCAGAAGTTCACAGTTCCTCAACGACCAAAACAAAAGATAAAGTACCGAGAATACTGAAGCAGCTTTTCCTAGACGAGGGTGTTCAGAACATGCTCAAGAGTATGGGTGAAGACTCGGGAGCCGTCCCAGAAACTTCACCAAACAGTGATTCTGGAACCCACAAGCTGAGGCCTAAGAGAATCACAGAACCCATACTTTACTCCTCTCCAGAATTTGATGCCATGGAAGCACTTCTCACCTCTTCTAGAAAGAAAAAACGTGGTACAGAGACTGATACCCTCTATATAGATGAGGGAATTTTGAACTTGCTTACTAGTAAAGAGCAACCTTCTCGCAGAACGAATCAAGATGATGCAGCCAGTGATGTATCTCAAGCCAGCAGCTCAAAGAGTTTCAAGACCAGTAAAGCCACAAAATCAGGAGAAGCTCTATCAGACAGCAGAAAGAGGAAGCTGAGCGGAGCCAGCACAACAAGTAACACATCTAGTTCCTCTAAGTCTCTGCAGCCTCCTGAACCCAAGAAAGTTCGAGTTGAGACTCAAGAATCTGCTGAAGATCCATACGAATTGGATATGGCTGAGGAGTTCAAAGAGAGGCCTGTCATTGTAGGCTATGGCACCCTTGAGACAATGGCTAGTGTAGCTAAGAAGAAAGGTATACTAGGGGTTCCTTCTACAATTAAACCGAAGTACAAGGGTGTCAAGATGCAACTGAAAGTCCAGAAGCAGAAACAGTTAAAGAGTGTAGTGGTGGGTAAGGGCAGTAAATGTCACGAAGAAGGCACAAGTAATATGGCACAAGTTCCAGACACACCCGTGGTCTCCAAGGAAGTGTTTCCTGAGGCCGGCAGTTTACCTACTACGCTTGAGGCAAGTGAGGTCTCCAGCAAGGCTGTGCCCCCCATCAAGATAAAGCTGGCGTCAGACAGTGTCACCATCAAGCCTGTGCCTCGTCCATCCCTACCACCACAACAACCTCCAGAGGTCACCATTATAGCCAAACCACCACCTGTTAGATTACCCATCAAGCCTCAAGTGGTTGATGTGATCAGCCCATCTCATACGATCAGGGCGCTCCCAGTACCCCAAGTGAGAGCCAGTCCTGAGAAGCCCAGACCACTGCAGGACCGGCACAGCCCATCCCCGCTGCCCCGCAGGATGGACAACCTTGCCGGCCCCGTCCCGCCTCCCCCAGGTGAGTACTCTGCATATCAACATTTTGCCCAGTCAATGTGCTTTGTGCTAACTAGAACCTGTGTCTATTGAGGGCAGATTTGTGTGCCTCTGTAGTAATTCCCAAGCTATATTAAGGAGGAGATATGGAATCTGCCTTCTCTTGTGCTTTTTTTCAGATTAACATGGCTTCAAGCAAAATTAACAGAAATTGTAGGGTATCTATTTGAGCCTGGAAATACTTATGATACTAATTCATGTCATATTACAAAGTTTACAAAAGAGAATCCTCAGTTTATTAAGCTTTTGCACTGTAACTTGAATAGACATCTATACTTGAAATATAGATAGATTTTGTCTGTTTGTGAACTGTGAAGCTTCTTGAATCCATGGTGATGGTTCCTCCCAAGTCTTACTCCTAAGAGGTGGACTGGAGGCCCACACCCAAGGCCGGACTGTTTCCCTCAGACTTGAATAGCCAGACCAACCGAGAACCAAACTTACCTGTTGTGAGAAAGTTTCACATACGTAATCAGTTTACAGATTACTATTGACCGAGAGTTAGATGATTCATATTGGATGTATTATGACAGGTGCAGTGCTGTGTTAACCTGCTTGAATTTATTTGTATCTGTTTGATGGTGGTGGTCCAAGACGCTGGTCTGGACGATGTGTGGTGAACAGTTGCTCAATGAGATGACTAGATGTTATTCACAGTGAAACCACCTGAAGTTTAGTGGCCTCATGTTAAAAGTGTGTTTATTCCTTGGTGAGGAATGGTTTTTTTTAGTGTTTAGGCTCATTGATACAATGTGATAACAAGCAATATCTAGCACAGCACGAGGCTTGTTCATAACGTTCCCATAGTTCAAAATAGCATGACAACGTGATAGCACAGCAATGTGTGCTAGGTGAGGCTGCCCAGTGGCAACCTTTGCAAGTAGCTTTTCTTTTGCTGTGTCGTCTTTTTGTGACTATTCATGACCGTGCACTATCTATGAGCTTGCTGTGTGTGTTTTGTGACTGTCACGAGCAGCATACCAATATCAAATGCCGTGTCCAACATGGGAAAGTGGAGTTACTACAGGCATTAATGTTGAAGTCAGTTTTGATGTGAAAGTCAGTTTTTTTTTTGATGTTGAGTTCATTGTCTATCATGAGTTTTTACCAGAGAAACTAAACGTAAATAATCTCAAAGCATTGAGAGTATTATTTCCTTATTGAAATACCTAATTCCTCAAAGTATTATTTCAAAGTGCTGTAAAGTACATATAGGTAAAAGTGTTTGGAGGAAAAGGCTTGAAACGCAGAAAAAAAAAAAATGCTGCTGCTTTGTTACTTTAGTGCCGGAGACAACTATGCTTCCTCAGCCTGCATACTCACCTGGCCGTGCCACTGCAGACATTAACTGTTTGCTAAACTAAAATTCCACGTTGAAAGGGTGAAGATTCAATGCAGTGGAAGGCATTAAGGAAAATTTTAAAACTGAATGCAATCCCATAACCCCCAGAGTGCCGGGTCCGTATATATCCCGGCAAACCAAATGTGTCTTGTAGTGCCAGTTCCGTATGTGTATAATAGACTAGATTTAAAATATTCTCCCAGCCCAAACTAGTCGAGATAGGCTGCAATTTTGTTTTACCCCAAGTAAGCCTCCCTATGGCCTTCCTACTCCCTCCCCCCCTCGCCCCTCCAAACCCCACAGTCGCCGCGCTTTGAAGGCAAGCAAAAAAATTTGTTTAAAAAAAGACAAAAAGAAAATATTCCAAAAATAATTGAGTCAGCCCTCCCATTAACTAACTGTACAGTATCTAAAACACCTAACTATGCCCCCCATTCCCCCACCCTCCCCAGTCACCGTGCTTGGGTGCAAGCAAAATCCCACATTACCAGAAATAATAATTTGCCGATCCGAAAATACTTGAGTTAGCCCTCCAGGTCTACTACCCCAAGTAGACCCGAGCCCACACACCCCGCAGAACCTGCACGTGGGTGGTGGGCCTACCAAGCAGTCTTTGTGTACCACCCACAGAGGAACCATGTCGCGGGCTCTCAAAGATAGTCCGTAGATAGTCCAAAGATAGTCAAAGTAGTCCGTAATCACTCCTGAAATATAGCAAGTGCTCTCAAATATACTGTAATTTAAAGAATAAAAAAAACAATATACCACAAAAAAATGGTCCAAAAACGTGTTAGTATTTGACTTTTTGCGTAGCCATGGTTCCTCTCGTGGGTGTACGTAAACCACAGAAATACGTGTGCGTACAAAACGTAGTGCGTCCTCACCTCTGCACTACCTCAAATACCTGTGTCCCTCCAAACAAGTTGCTGAGAGCACTTGCAAGTTGCCCGCAAACCCCCAATACGGCAATAAAGTCTACGGAAATCATGTGCAAGTTTTCACCGCCCAGTCGGATCTTTGAGGCCCTGTTTTCACCAAAATTTGGTCGAGATTAGGAGGTTAAAAAAAAAAAAAATTGATTCTATTTTTCCTTACCCATCCCCATCGCTTCACAAAAAAATACCACAATAATTTTTTTTTTAAATGGTCTGGCACTGGAAGAGTCACCTGGTTCCAAACTTGCTGGCACTTAGTGGGTTAAAACATTTACCATCAGGACTGCTTCAAGAAGTGGTGACAGTGTTGGAGGTAACTATCCATGGAGGAGAGGAGTACTTGCAGGCGACAAGGGTGAATAAGTTGTAGGGAAAGCCCCCCTTCCCTTGAAAAATAAATAATATTGATGATAAATTAATAAATAAAGCTGGTAGCTTCCATTGGTCATTTTGTTAGTAAAGTGTATTGCGATATTACAATTATCTAGTACAAAAATATGGAAGCTACCAATGACGATGACATGATTGCCATCCTCTCCCATGTCATGACAGATACTTAAATAATTGTGTCAAATGACTTCTCCCGAGATGTCTTCTTCCTGTATATGTATTGTTCATCACAAAACAAAACTGGTATTAGCATCAAGACTGTCATTGAAGACTCAACATAGTTTCTTTTCAATATGAACCAGGTTATCAATATTTTAGCCCACGGCATGGTCTGGTTGAACTATGGATGAAAACACTCCTGTAATTGATAACATATTACATATATGGATTCTTCAAGAATGTAAAGTAATTGAAACAATTCCATGAAAAGGCTATTTCCTTGATAACATTTATGATTTTTTAGAATCACTTTCATGGGATAAACACTAAGCATTACAAAAATGTCCATACTATGCAGACAAGCAAACATAGAATATGTAACCAAACCCACAACACATAGCAAAGTGAGGTTACAGGAAGCCTATGCTTGGTGGGACTTATGCTCGATGCAGCGTGAACTGGTGATGAACTTTAGCACTGGTGTAGCATGTGCCATAGAAACTGGAAAATTGCATGGTCAAAGTTGTCAAACGAAATGATAATTGCCTTTGCTTGGTATATTGAAGAAAAGTCACCTGCAAGTCATGGTGTCTGGCACATTTTCCCTTTTTAGCATTAATTCAATAAAATTGAATTCACTTAGTGGAAAATAGGTACAGGATATAAACTGCGGAGTTGTGAACTTAAAATCGCGGCAGGAGCCGAGTGTGGCAATCCATTACTCCTGTAGTTATGGTCCTTGCCTTGACAGGGCAGAATTGTCTATGCCAAATCACTCAAGGTAGTAAACAGGTTTAAGGTATAGGAATAATATATCTTTCCATTGGGAATGTGAATTTTTTATGTTCTGCAGATAAAGTAAATAAATTGCTGAATTCTTCCATCCATTGGTGTGGTGTGGTGCGGTAATTGGAGTAACAGAATTTGTGTCACCAAATTCTAGTAAATTATCTTTTCTTGTTACGTAGGGTAGTTGACAGAATATTTGATTTTGTGAATAGATGCAGCTTCACATGGAACTGCTCTTCAGTAGTCATCAGTCATGAATTATATTAGACACCTTGCATGTGGTATCATGTATAACTCCTCGACATTGTGATATTATTCAATGAGCCCTTATACAAATATGTTATGAAAATCACTACACTAGGAAGTATATCAACTTGTGGACTCGATGCAGATCTTGCTCTAACATAATGTTTCATTTTTTATCAGGCTTCCCCTCACTGATAAGGAACTGTGATGCAACAGTAACAGCGGCAGCAGTAGCAGCAGCAGCGGCGGCATCCAAAAGGCAGCGTATCGGCGGGGAAAGTCTGCGGCAGTCCCAGCGTGCCAGTGTAAGGCAGAGTGAGGCCAACTACCACTTCAGAGATATTGCACTGAAAAAATTCAACAACTTCACTCAAATCATCCTGTCTCCCTCCACCACCAAGATGAAGAATGCTCTCAACTCAAGGGTAAGTGGACCGTCAGATATTTGAGGTGGGAAAAGATACTGATTCAGTCATTAGATTTAGTCAATCATCCTATTTGCATCACCTTTGGAATTCCCAGTTAACCTTAGAGGCATAGGCAATAGAAACAAACACACGCACACACACGCACACGCACACGCACACACCCACCCACCCACCCACCCACCCACCCACACACTTTATTTGTGAATTTAAAACGAAAAATATAATAGCAAAATAAAATATAATGGAAGACATAAAAGTAGACGTAATAGAAGTAAAAAGGCTAATGGAAAGTCAAGATGTGAGAAAAGCCCCGGGTCCAGATGGAGTGTCGAACTGGATAATGAAAGAGTGCAGTAACCAACTAGCAGGAAAATTACATAGTGTAATTGAGAATTCACTCAAGGAGAGCAGAGTCCCGCTTGATTGGAAAAGAGCAAATATTGTGCCAATTCACAAAGGAGGTGACAAAGAAGAACCACTAAATTACAGGCCAGTATCATTTAACAAGTGTAGTGGCAAAAATGTGTGAAAAAATTGTGAAGGACAGATGGTTGAAATATTTGGAAGAGACAAACACACTTGCAGGTGGCCAGTTTGGATTTAGAGGAGGAATGTCATGTACAGTACAACAAATTTATTGAGCTTTTACTCGAGAGTGATCGATGTGACACAGGAAAGAGAAGGGTGGGTCGATTGCATTTACTTGGACCTAAAGAAGGTATTTGACAAGGTACCTCACAAGAGACTGCTCTGGAAGCTAGAACATGTAGGAGGATTGAAGGGTGGTTTGCTGAAGTGGATGGAAGACTTTTTGAGCAACAGAGAGATGAGAAACAGTAATAAAAGATCAAAAGTCAGAATGGTGCAGTGTGATAAGTGGAGTTCCTCAAGGATCAGTATTGGCCCCAGTGATGTTCTTGGTCTATGTAAATGATATGACAGAAGGAGTAAACAGTTATATGAGTTTATTCGCTGATGATGCTAAAGTACTAAGAAAAGTAGAAAGTAAAGAGGACTGTGAGGAATTACAAAAGGATCTAGATAAGATTTTCAGATGGAGTCAACTATGGGAAATGGAGTTTAATGCCAAAAAGTGTAAAGTGATGGAAATGGGCAGTAGCAAAAAGAGACAGAGAGGAAAGTATTCGATGGGAAATGAATGGATAATCAAAACAAAGGTCGAAAAAGATCTGGGAGTATGTATTAAGGACAATTTGTCACCAGAGAAGCATATAAACAAGATCACAGGAGATACATATCAGTTGCTGAGGAATATAAGAATGGCATTCAAATATCTGGATGAAGAGATGATCAAGAAATTGATAACATCTCTGATTCGACCAAGGTTGGAATATGCGGCAGTGATTTGGTCACCCCATAAAAAGAAGGATATAAGGAAGATTGAGAGAATACAAAGAGCAGCCAGAAAAATGGCTCCAAGCCTGAGAGATTTAACATATGAAAAAAGACTTTCAAGACTAAAACTCCCAACACTTGAGAAAAGAAGAGAAAGGGGAGATTTTATAGCAGTGTATAGAGCATCAATGGGTCTTGAAAAAATTGATAGAGAAGATCTGTTTGTGTGGGACGACAGAAGTACAAGAGGTCATGAGAAGAAATTGAAAAGGACAACATGCAAGAGGGATATAAAAAAATACAGCTTCCCGTATAGAAGCATAGAAGCCTGGAACAACCTTGATGCAAAAGTGATTAATGCAAGAAGTATTCAGGACTTCAAAGGCAAACTGGATAATAGTAGATTTGGAGACGGGACAGTACGAGCATAGCTCTTTTCCTGTATGTTACAACTAGGTAAATACAACTAGGTAAATACACACGCACACGCACACGCACACGCACACGCACACGCACACGCACACGCGCACACGCGCACACACACACACACACACACACGCACACACACCCACGCACACCCACCCACGCACACCCACCCACGCACACCCACCCACGCACACACACACACGCACACGCACCCACACACCCACCCACCCACCCACCCCACAGGAGATACATATCAGTTGCTGAGGAATATAAGAATGGCATTCAAATATCTTAATGAAGAGATGATTAAGAAATTGATAACATCTTTGATTCGACCAAGGTTGGAATATGCGGCAGTGATTTGGTCACCACTTTAAAAGAAGGATATAAGGAAGATTGAGAGAATACAAAGAGCAGCCACAAAAATGGCTCCAAGCCTGAGAGATTTACCATATGAGGAAAGACTTTCAAGACTGAAACTCCCAACTCTTGAGAAAAGAAGAGAAAGGGGAGATTTTATAGCAGGGGAGATTTTATAGCAGTGTATAGAAGAGCATCAATGGGTCTGGAAGAAATTGATAGAGAAGATCTGTTTGTGTGGGACGATAGAAGTACAAGAGGCTAGAGAAGAAATTGAAAAGGACAACATGCAAGAGGGACATAAAAAAATACAGCTTCCCGTATAGAAGCATAGAAGCCTGGAACAACCTTGATGCAAAAGTGATTAATGCAAGAAGTATTCAGGACTTCAAAGGCAAACTGGATAATAGATTTGGAGACGGGACAGTGCGAGCATAGCTCTTTTCCTGTATGTTACAACTAGGTAAATACACACACACACACACACACACACTAATGCATCATCATACTTTTGCAATAAGAACCAAATGGATCCGTATTTCCCTGACTTGTTATAATATCGTTAGGAATACATGTGAAAATATATATGTTTACATTTAGATTTGTATTTAATGGAATGAAGTTAGGGCGTGTGAAAACTGTCTCCAGCTTGTGAATACTAATGGATTTGCATTGCATAATGATTTTTTTTATTACAGGTTTTGCGTGAGCTGTGTGAGGCCCTGAGCATCCTGAAGCGCGATGAGTCTGTAAGGATAGTGCTTCTGACGGGCACGGGCTCCACCTTCTGCCAGGGTGTGGACCTAACGCCCTCCAGCACCCCAACCTGGATACACGCAAGAAGAATGCAGAGAACCTTGTGAGGGGGATAAAGTAAGTACTGCAGGTGTTGGCTTTGTGGTGATGAAGAGAGCACAATATTCTGAGGTGGTTCGGTCATATAGAAAGAATGGGAGAAAGTGAGATGACTAAGAGAGTATGTATGAGTGTAGTCGATGCTGTGGGCTATGGAGTATGACCCCCAGTGAGATGGCAGGACAGAGTATGTGGGAGAAGAAGGCCAGAGATCAATGAGGGGGTTAGAGTGTACAAGGAGGGAATATATGGATGGGGAGACCCTTCTGAGGTGGCCATCCCCTTAAGGGAGCTCTTGTAATTTGTAACAGGCATCAGAGAGGGTAGGAGTAGTATTGAAGAGAGTAGCCTGCTGGTGTCTGCTGAAGAATCTCATAATAAAAATTATATTTGTTTGGTTGACATGATGGTAAGCTAACATAATAACTTGCGTGAGTTATTAATGACGAGTTTTGCTATGAGTTACTTGTAGTCTTGATATGTATATAATGACTGAAAGCTCTTAAATGAAAAAAAAAACCTATTTATTTTACTGCAATTGAGTACAGGGCAAGTCGTGTTATCAGTATTTGATTATAACAAATGCAACAAAAGTGCAGCAAGGCATGAATTTGTTGTGATTTGTTGTGAAGAAGAGTGCAATCATATGCAGAATAATAATAAAAAAAAAAAAAACATTTATATTGCCATTCCCACCATATTCAGTCACCACTAAGTGATGCTAAGGGAGCGCTAAGCCAACTAGAACATTTTACGAACTACTTCACTTGAATTACTACTGGAATTGAGTTACTGCAATTGCTCTGTGGAGTTTTTGTGTATGTGACTAATGATTTTTTCTGTTGACAGGGACTTTCTGAAGGCTCTGGTGCAGTTTCCCAAACCTATCATCGCTGGTGTTAATGGCAATGCCATGGGCTTGGGGGTGACGATGCTGCCACTCTTCGACATGGTGATTGCCAATGATAAGGCAGAGTTTTGCCTTCCCTATGCAAAGTTGGGCCAGGTACCAGAAGGCGGCGCCACCTACACATTTCCCAACCTGTGTGGGAAGCTGCAGGTGTGTATAGGTGGCACTTCATCCACTCCTCGAAACTGGGGACTCCATTCTAGCTTAGGCATTTTAGAGTAGTGATAATTACTTTGTATCCTTATTTATGAAATTTCATGGCCTAGGGATGTGGTGATTCCACTATCCGCTGCACTGTGGTCTGTAACCTTATGGTGCAGCCTGCCTAGCTGGTCAACCACATAGCCAGCCCTGAGACACGGGGTGCAGAGTGTCTCCCTATTGCCTGTGTGCTGTAGGAAGAAACGAGGGTAGAGAATTGGGATCCTTCTGGCTGTGTTCTTTCCCATGGGAACAGAAAGAAGATATCTACTTTTTTGTGTCCTGTGCCACCCCCTTTTCTTTGGGAGGAGTTCAATTGTATAAGAAAGATGTATTTGTTTATTTTGTGGGGTTTATTTTGTGGTTGTAAAAAAAATGTTAATGGTGGAGGTCATCAATGCAAAGGGAAGAAAATAATAGATTTTTTATCTTTTCTTATCACATAAAATGCTTTCCCCAATCTCCTCTTCTGCCTAAACAGTCTATTTCTGCTTCTCCCTCATCATTTTCATTTTGTAAACTTTTCAAAGTACTCACCACACCTTTTCATTGCATCCTTACCCTCTGGGGAAATGTGCCCAGGATCACCTCTGACTCTTGCTTCCTCACCTAGAGACACACCTGATTATACTTATCCCTTTGAATGCACTAAGTTTTCCGCACCCCTGCCTTATAGTTTGGTTTCCACAGAGAGCCATCACATCCAGGCCTTTCACGCATATTGTCACCTGTCACATCTATTATCATGGTGGTTATATTTGTGCTCATCCAGGCACCCTAATTTTAGTATTTTTCTGCTTTTTGTTTTCGTGGGGGAATGACACTACCAGGAAGGGATTCCAAACCTCGGCCCTTGTCCCTTTTACTTGCCTTCCGTGACACTGGAAATACACACACACACCACCTTGTTCCTTGGGGCTGGCCATGTTATTAACCACCTAAGCTGCCTGTACCACAAAGTATACATACACCACAGTGTGCTCCTATGGGCAATGGGGTCACCCATCCCTTAAATTGTAGGTGCAGGAATTGAAGCTTAAATAAAATGTTTTTGCTAATTATTAAGGTGAACAACACTAAAAGATAAGTATCACAATAATGACATAATGAAGAATATCATTTAACATTAACATCTCTTTGTTGCAGTCTACACAGTTGTTCTTGGGACACAAGCTCACTGCCCGAAGGGCTCAAGAGATGGGTCTTGTTTCTGAGTCCATATGGCCCGCCACCTACCAGCAGGAGCTGATCCCCAAGGTGGCCCTGCTAGCCACACAGTCTGCACAGGTAAGTGTGTGTTTGATGGCACTGCCACCCTCACTAATGATCAACACCCACACTGGCAACACGAATAGGTTTCTAGTGGAGTATAAACAAGCCTCTGGCACATAACATCTTTGATTTTTCTGCTATACAAGCTTGTCTTTTCAATTAATGTTTGAGGATACCAAAGAAAGATGTCAAGACTAAATAGAAAAATATTGACTAACTTTCTTTGAAGTTTGAAAATGGAAGGTCAAAATTGCTACAAAGCTCCAGAGCTCTCCTGGTCTGCTTTCATGTACCCTGATGCCATTCTTCCAAGGATGAAAGTGGGCCAGATGGTCCTTTTAGTGATAGGTAGTTGAGGACCTTCAGTTCATCTTATTTCACAATCCCTGACTGTTCTGGTTCATTTCCTGTTTGTAAACAATCAGATATCTTGATTTGTTTTCCCCTGTATATGCTGAAACACATTGGCTTATTAAAAGCAGTGGTGAAACTCAAATTGTGCTGCTTTGAGTAAAAGCGATTCCAGAGTGCAAAAGATGATGATATTGGGAGCTGCCAGAGAGAAACGTTTTTCTGAGTGGTCTCAACAACAATGCTGTGGTAGAAAGGTTCCTGTTATTTGGATATATACTTTATTTTGATAAGAAAGGGGCTGGATTGGGGAATGAAGTGGGAAAAAGTGATGGCCAGGGTGAGACGACATAACATTAATTAAGGGACATTTGCAAGTGACAGATGTGCATTGGACAGGTGGGCGCAATACTCTTTTTTGGTAGTGCGATAACGATACTGCGATACTTTTTTTCCGCTAGTTGGATACGCGATACTCGGCTACTTTTTCGGATTTTCTTAAAACGATACGCGATACTGCGATACTCCGCTGCCGATACTTTTTTCTTAAAGCGATAGTATCGCAGCGATACTGCGATACCAAAAATTTAGCTTTGCGATACTTTGCTACCTAAGAAAACACTGTATTAGCCAAAAAAAGATCTATTTTACTTAAACTACAGTTTAGGCACATTAAAACATTGTAATATATTTATTTTTAAACTGACAAATTTTATTTCAAATATAAAGGTCGTCTTTTAAAGTATCGCGGGAAATTTAAGCGATGCTTGAGTTGTGATGCTTATACTCCGCTACTTTGATGCCTTATGCGATACTGCGATACTATTTTGGCGGTGCGATAGTATTGCAGTATCGCAGTATCACACTAAGTATCGCTCTCGCCCACCTCTGGCATTGGAACATGCTAAGTTGTGCTCCCATGTTTGATGCCAACATATTAGTTAATGTGAATCATTACCCATATACCTACTTCTTGTTTTGTCTGTCATCTCTTTGTTCTTTTCTTCAAATCATCATTTCTTCCTCCTCATGTACGCGTGTTTACCCTTGAAGGTTGTCTCACTAGAGAAAGAGATAGCTCACTGCCCTCAGACTGCACCATTAATGTCAGCTTCACTGCTGCTGTCACTGCTACCATTATATCCATTACTACTGTCCTCATACCTGACAGTGTGAAATCATGTCCTGTGATGTAAAGGAAATAGTTGAGGCCCTCCCGTAGAAAAATAAGGCATCCAATATTCATTTGTCTGTAGTTTTCATCAGGGGTGGGATGGAAAGAAAGCAGAAAACGCCTTATGGATGTAATATATTCATATCAGTCTTTGGTCAAATTAAAATTTGTAATAGTTTTTTCTATCGCATATATTTATTACTTTTTCTTTTATAAGGGAACATGAGTCAACAAAACTTTTATCGGTTTCTTATGATACCTCACTACAAACATGTAATCTATTATAATATGTTTCCTTTTATAATTCACATAATTGTGAATTGCTTTCAATGTTGAGGAAAATGTAGATGACAATGTGTTAAGTTTGAGCGTTGGGAGGGCATCAGTGGTGTGTGCAGCGGCCGACGTAGGCATTGCCGTGGAAATGCAGTTGGTTGGTAGTGACAGTTAGCTGGGGTCCCTTGAACACACACAGGTGGTGTTGGGGACAGGTGCACGTGTAGTAGGTCTCCAGAGTGTCCTCCCTGATGTAGCCACAGGGATCACCGCGAGTGCATTGGTGCAGCTGAAAGAAAAATGGAAAGCTAGTCCACAAGGGGATGCTTTTATTCTAAGCTCCACCAACTGAATATTTTTCTTGATAATTTTCGTTTTAGAGTTTACATACAAGCAATATAAAGACGACTAATGAGTAGACATTGATAATGAAGTGTTCTGGGAGGAGAAAAGCTTGTAGTTTTTCGATTTGCATAGATATTGATGTGAAAATGCACAGACTATTATAAACGTTTCAATATGAATTAAGCTTTCATCAATAATATTAGATGGGTAATTAATCATATAAATAGGAAGAGGTGAGCTATTTCTTAAAGATATCATCTACAGTGTTTGAATATTGACCTCTGTACACGTGTAGAGGGAGATGTGTTCTGTGACGGAGGTGTTGGTGGTGGTGGTGTTGACGAGGCTCCAGGTGTGTGGCCAGGGGCAGCGGCACAGCAGGGTGGTGTGTGTGTCGCGGCTCTCCGGGGGCGTGCTGCTGGGGTACGGCACTTGACTCTTCCTTTCAATGCGCTGCATCCTCAGTGCCACTTGGCCGTCTTGGCACTGAGACAACTTATCCCTGACTGACCCACAAAACTGGGGAGAGAGAGGGAGCTTTCTCAGGTGTTTTCCTTGATTTGTAGCCATTACTTCTGAAGATCTCCAATTGTGTTTCCATACATTTGATTACCTCTCCTCTATTGCTTATATCATGGGCACTTTTCACACTTGATAAACATTGAGCAACATACAGTCATCCACAGACATAAACCGTTGAAGTCTGACCTTGAGTTGTGCTCTGTTAGAGATGTGTTGGGCCAGAGGGTCAAGGAGGTCAGAGAAATGCAGCGGACATTCTGACCGGTCTTTGCATCGACACAGCCGCTCGGTGACCGGCGTGAACCAGTAGCGGCGCCGCACCAGATTGCACGCCTCCATCTTTGAGGAACACTCTGGCATGTCCCTCTCACTCCGCCTCTAGTGGAACACAGAATATAAGTTCTTGATAAATATAAATTAAACATAACTTTTATATTCTTCCTGCTTACTTCCTCTGTTGTTTTCCTTTTTAAATCAAAAGTTAACCATAGTGTTTATGTGCACAGTGACATGACTTACTGTTGTGTTCAAGACTCATTTGGAATTTCCCTCATTTAATTTAATTGTCACTCCCAAAATTTGTCTGCTGCATTCTCTTATTTCTACTCTGTAAGAATCTGTGCTGAACGGATCACCTTCCCTATCCTGAAGTATCCATGTACACCAAACCCTCGTTACAGGGTAGCTTATAGAAAATTCAGTGTTATGCAAAAATGAAAATTGTACCAAAATTTGTTTAACACATGAAAAATTTCAAGCTACGAACAATATTGTTTTAAAATCTTAAGAAATCTTTGGGAATATTGGATTTGTGCACACTTTTCGCTTCACACAATTTTCTAGGAGTGTAATTCGTGCGTTACACGAGGTCTCGGTGGAAGTGATTCACATATTCATCAGCTTTGGCAATCAATGTTCTTTACTAACTTATCTAATGAACAATCCTACAACTTTGCTGTCCTTCATGACCTGGAGCACCTTCCTCGTCTAGCTGACTGTCTGGGTGATGCCCCTAGCGGGTTTTTTACTGATCTTCAACTTATGTAATATTTTAACTTTCTCTTTGTTGACCTTTTCTTACTATTATCTTATTTTCTCATGAAGTCTATGAAGTAGCCCACATAAGGCTTGATTAGGCCATACCCCGTTGGAGTAGACCACATAGGTGCCCTTCAGGAAGTGTCGTAGGATGCCGTAGGAGGCCGGAGGAGGTTTTGTCTCACTGGAGGCAGTCACTGTCACCAGGATCATCAGCACCAAGGCATGGGTCACTGTCACTTCTGAACACCACTGCCTTCCCCCACACTGCAAGGCCTGCCATGGTGGTGATGGCTCAAGGAAATCTAGTGAGAAGGATTGAAAAAAAGGGTCAGCTCCATTTTACGTCAAAAAATGATCACGTCTATGACTGGCAAGAAGCACAAATTTCTATTGATTTATTGTCATATACTCTTCAATTCCTGCTAAATTTGATTTATTTCTGAAAGACAAATCACAGTTTCATAAAATTTCAATGGGGCTTATTTCTAGTTCTGTTTATTTGAGCAAAGCTCCTGAAATTAGTGTGCTTTTGATTTTGTTTTTTTGCTCCTATCAGCTATTTTCTTTGGAAACTAATGTTCAATTATTGTAGCATTAGTGATTTAGAGTGTGCGTGGCTGATAGGATTGTCACCTCTATATGAACACTAGGAAAAAATATGAGTGATATAAGGTTTCTTGTATTCCCTCTCTCTTTGTCAAATTTGATGAGTTGATCAGGCAAGGGTTTATTCTCAGTACCCCAGACTGTCTTACTAACCTTTTTGTTTATGAATCAAAAGCTTTCTTATCTGGTTTAAAGCATGGAAAATATATCATCACTGTTCTGTTGGCAAACTTTATGTTGACATGAACTGTGCCACCTGATGACGGCTTGCCAGGCTGCATGGTTACGTGTAACTTACTTGTCGAGTCCTTTGTTACTTCTGTACCTTCTGTGGGTCTTAGCCCAAGTGTTCATAGGTATACTTATGTACACTTATAGCCCAAGTGTTCATAGGTATACTTATGTACACTTATAGCCCAAGTGTTCATAGGTATACTTATGTACACTTATCTAGTAAAAGTGATGCATGTGAAAACTTCAGAATACATTGTGGAATTGAGACAAGGCTGTGTAATGTCATTGGACCGAGCTGTGAGAAGTGAAATTAATGTTAGGTATGTGTGAGTAGACCTTTGTACAGACAATGATAAGTGGAGGTTGAATACAATATTGTTTGCAGATGACGCTGCTGGTTGTAGAAAATGAAAGGGATGAAACAAACAAATAGGAAAGGGAGATCAATATTGTTTGGTAGTCGAAATTGAAAGTAAATGTAAAAACAGTGTGATGGTTTTTAAGGAGGAAAAGCATGATGCAATCACATTTAATACTTGACAAAGTGTTAGGACAGAAGCAGTTTGATATCAGATTGAAACACGTAATGGAACACGTAACTGAAGTTGAATACCTTGATTTGATCTTAGGCAAACATGAATATAGAAATATGGAAGGAAAATTGGAATGAAAAGAAGATTTAAGATTTAGGCATTGGAGATGTACCATTTGTTATTTGAGTTATTTGAGGTGCTTGTGGTATGAATAGAATACATAGATGAAAGTATATCTGGAAGTATGGAAGGTTTGGTGTATATCAGAGATGATGGATGAACTATGGAATGGTCAATTGTGGCGCCCTCTGATGACCTAATCATATAAAAAGAATGGAAAGAAATGAGATGACATTAAGAATATACAAAGGAGTGAATGGTATGGGTGTGAGAGGAATGTAGAATGAGGGATGTGAGGCCCTGTAGAATGGAAGGACAGTTAGTTGGAACACTTGAGAAAGAGGAGGCATGGGAGAGTGAGAGGGTGGGAGTGTACAGGTTTGGGTGTCGTTTGTTCATGCATGTGCAGGGCATCAGCGTGGGTGCATAACACACATAACAGGTATGTATAAATAGGAGCAAAGGAGAAAGAAATCTTCTCTTAGTCATCCCCTTGAGGTAGCGTCAAGCAATGGCCATCAGGGTAGACTAGATAAAGTCTTACCTGCCTAACCTAAGTAACAGTCTAAAGGCTCTCACTGCCTTGGTAAGCTCAATCTAGGTTTGTTTCTAAAATCCTGACCTGTTAAGTCTTGTTAGCCCATGAGAAACATTATTCTTTAAAGGCATTGTGAAAATTGGTGTGCGAGTTCAATTTTCAAGTATGTAAGCATTGTTAGGTATAGAGATTATGTTCCTTGGGCCTCGTATTACAAAACCAAGTCCACAGGTTTTGCCTCCATTTCACTTACCTCCATTCTGAAACAGTTTGAGTTTAATGACATTTTCACATCCTTGTCTCACATCCATGTACTATTCTGAAACTTGCAATCAATTGTCCATGGACTTCAACACATGCATTTATATTCTTGTAGATATTTTACACTATAAAGTAACTCTCCCTCCCATAATGCCATAATGGGGGCTTGTGGAATGTGGAAACCTGTCTTCCTACATACACTAACCACTTTGGTCCCTGCCTGCCAACATTGAAGCCGTTAAATGATAGAAGATTTATATCAGGATTTCCGCGTGAAACAATGCAATTCATTACACATCATTTCATTACCCATGCATAATGCTTCTAATTAAATCTTCATGTGGGTGATCATATGCACATTTTTTGTTGACGTCAGCATTGGTAACGCCAGCGGGAAGTACTGCACATACAATATTGGAGGATCACTATCATTAACTAAGTGTTTAATGACCTTTGTCACTCCCATACCCAGAATGTCACTTAATTGATTAGAATAGTACATTAGTATATGATATCTCATTGTTAAGAGTGACTCGTCCAAGCCCAACATTACCACTGTGAAGGGTTACCTGGCGCGCGTCGGTACGGTACTCCACCGGGGGGATTTCTAGGCCCGTAATGGAACCTCTAATAACGTTATATTTAGTTTTATAAATAGTATTTAGATATTTCATAAATCTCAAACAACAATTTAGACATCATTTTACTGATGCAGGGGGGGAGAAAGTGTAGTGTGTGCCATAGATGGATGCATAGGGCTGGGTGGTGCTTTGGTGGGACCTTAGAATGTTATCTGATTGTGACTGCCTTGCATCTTACCTCATGAAAATCAGCATTTAAGAAAAAAATACTATGCATGCAGATAATCGTAATGATAAAAAAAAAAAAAAAAATTGATAATGATAAAAGCAGTTGTAATGATTATGATAATAATAATAATATTTTATTTTTTATTTTGTGTGTGTGTGCGCGCGCGCGCGCGTGCGTGCGTGCGTGCGTGCGTGTGTGTGTGTGTGTGTGTGTGTGTGTGTGTGTGTGTGTGTGGTGTGGTGTGAGAGAGAGAGAGAAGAGAGAGAGAGAGGAGAGAGGTGGGGGGGGGCGCATTCCAAGTGGTTGCGAACCGCCTTGCGAGTCTGGGATATGGGGTCACTAGGGAATACTATTTTGAGCCATCCCAGCACTTCACAATGGGGCTCATGGCTCTGTAAAGACAAGGGCTTCAGAGACTGCGAGGATTGTGGTATTCCCTCGTCCTCTCATCCTCTTCCCCATTCTGATGTGGCGCGTGTTATCCAAGGTCACGGGTGGCGGGGCGTGGTGGGCGTGGGAAGGGTTGTAGGGGCGTGGTGGGCGTGGGAAGGGTTGTAGGGGCGTGGTGGGTGTGGGAAGGGTTGTAGGGGCGTGGTGGGCGTGGGTGAAGGGTTGTAGGGGGTGGGAAGGGTTGTAGGGGCGTGGTGGGCGTGGGAAGGTGTGTAGGGGCGGGGGTGTAGGGCGTGGGAAGGGTTGTAGGGGCGTGGGGGTGTGGGAAGGGTTGTAGGGGCGTGGTGGGCGTGGGAAGGGTTGTAGGGGCGTGGTGGGCGTGGGAAGGTTGTAGGGGCGTGGTGGGCGTGGGAAGGGTTGTAGGGGCGTGGTGGGCGTGGGAAGGGTTGTAGGGGCGTGGTGGGCGTGGGAAGGTTGTAGGGGCGTGGTGGGCGTGGGAAGGGTTGTAGGGGCGTGGTGGGCGTGGGAAGGGTTGTAGGGGCGTGGGAGGGTTGTAGGGGCGTGGGAAGGGTTGTGGGGCGTGGTGGGCGTGGGAAGGTTGTAGGGCGTGGTGGGCGTGGGAAGGGTTGTAGGGGCGTGGGAAGGGTTGTAGGGGCGTGGTGGGCGTGGGAAGGGTTGTAGGCGGGTGCGTGGGAAGGGTTGTAGGGGCGTGGGGGCGTGGGAAGGGTTGTAGGGGCGTGGTGGGCGTGGGAAGGGTTGTAGGGGCGTGGTGGGCGTGGGAAGGGTTGTAGGGGCGTGGTGGGCGTGGGAAGGGTTGTAGGGGCGTGGTGGGCGTGGGAAGGGTTGTAGGGGCGTGGTGGGCGTGGGAAGGGTTGTAGGGGCGTGGTGGGCGTGGGAAGGGTTGTAGGGGCGTGGTGGGCGTGGGAAGGGTTGTAGGGGCGTGGTGGGCGTGGGAAGGTTGTAGGGGCGTGGTGGGCGTGGGAAGGGTTGTAGGGGCGTGGTGGGCGTGGGAAGGGTTGTAGGGGCGTGGGAAGGGTGTAGGGCGTGGGAAGGGTTGTGGGGCGTGGTGGGCGTGGGAAGGGTTGTAGGGGCGTGGTGGGCGTGGGAAGGGTTGTAGGGGCGGGGGGAAGGGTTATAGGGGCGTGGTGGGCGTGGGAAGGGTTGTAGGGGCGTGGGGAAGGGTTGTAGGGGCGTGGTGGGCGTGGGAAGGGTTGTAGGGGCGTGGTGGGCGTGGGAAGGGTTGTAGGGGCGTGGTGGGCGTGGGAAGGGTTGTAGGGGCGTGGTGGGCGTGGGAAGGGTTTAGGGGCGTGGTGGGCGTGGGAAGTGTTGTAGGGGCGTGGTGGGCGTGGGAAGGGTTGTAGGGGCGTGGTGGGCGTGGGAAGGGTTGTAGGGGCGTGGGAAGGGTTGTAGGGGCGTGGGAAGGGTTGTGGGGGCGTGGTGGGCGTGGGAAGGGTTGTAGGGGCGTGGTGGGCGTGGGAAGGGTTGTAGGGGCGTGGGAAGGGTTATAGGGGCGTGGTGGGCGTGGGAAGGGTTGTAGGGGCGTGGTGGGCGTG
>JACEEZ010008894.1:97500-117500 GCA_016584305.1 Chionoecetes opilio | reverse complement strand
CAGTGCCTGGGAGGTGCAGACTGGTTAGGTCCATAACGCTGAATATATTATCTCCCATTCTCATGCACACAGTTTGTATGTACATAGATATATAAAAATCAGAGAATTCATCATTGCACAAGTTATATTTTACCTGGGAAACTATTTTATCTGGGAGCAAGTTCCCAAAGTGCAAGTGTTTTGTAGTATTTTAATGGGGCGTTGATGCGAGTATTTTGTAGTTAATTTTTATAGTGGAGAGTTGTTGATGAAGTACAACCTGTAAGTTATTGCAGTCTGAAACATTTCAGTATCATGCAATGAAAGTTATTGAATTTTTGATCAAATAATTTATTTTAATACCAAGACTTAAATGTTCAGAACTATTCAAGTATGAATAAGAGAGTGAATGTGTAGGGGAAGGGACCTCGTGTTCTCTTTAGTACCCTGGTTTAGTTTTGTACATATTTTGGTTTGCTACATTTATTTAGTATCTTATGATTTTATCGATAATTTAAACAATATTTATCCTGTATACTTGTACACCTGTCTTGATTTCTCCAATGATGCAGTCAGATGGCAGTCACTTGTGTTGCTGCGGTGCTGTTAGGGAAAAGTGCTGCAGAAATGTAGCACAGTATTAATGTGCTATAGGATATCATACTGTGTTACACGTCTGCTGTGTTGCAGGCTTGCAGCGTGTGTGAGGCATGTGTTACGGGACGGGTGTCATGCACCACTGGATGGTATTGTCATGCACTGTTGCAACAATATTATATTGTCCCAATGTCAAGTCGCACACCCCGCACTGCAGCACACAGTGACACTCACATGCAGTGTTGTCTTTCATTCCTCAGAGATCTGACTGTGTCCATCTGGCAAGCCTTTCATCCCTTTCATACGCATTATTTATTGTTAGACCTTTGTTTTGACGCTCCTCAATCAAAGATATGTGGCATTGTAACAGATCTCAGTGATTTCCCCAAAGTACAACCTTACCCTGCACCCACATGTTCTTCATCCAGGCCGCCCTGGCCCTCCTTCACCCTTAGTTGCCTTCCTTATCTTAGTTTGGTAGTTCACGGTCCATTGTATATACCTGTATTGTTTGTAAGTATAAATGATGCATATTTTCATCAGTATGTAATTATTATGCTTCCTGACTCACGTTTTATATATATATATATATATATATATATATATATATATATATATATATATATATATATATATATATATATATATATATATATATATATATATATATATATATATATATAATTACTTATGGATTCTTTAGGGTGAGATAATCATGCAACAGGTTATCAAGACTTTGTTTTGGCTAGTGAGCCAGGCAAGTATTTACATAGTTCCTTGGGCCACTACCACCATAGCAAGGATTTGGTGTGGGGAGGTAGAGCATATGTTTACATGTTTAAATCCTGTGTGCAGCATACGGGCCAGTGTTTAGGAGATGTAAAAGCCCTGTAAAGGTAGTGAGGTAATCTTTTATTATGCAGGTGCAGCCACAAACATTGTGCCAATGCATAATTTAACAGTAAAATTGACAAGCTTTGTGGCTGAAGGTTACTTGTACTTTCAAAGTAAACCCAGTAACAGCTTGTTTGCATTGAAATGTACAATTCTGTTACATTCAAGTAGTAAGTTTTCATTATACAAATGTACACAAGTACCAACACCAAGGAACCAGTATATCCAATACTGTACTGGCGTTAGTACAGTTTGTAAGTATAAATTTATGCTAATAAGAATCCAGCTATAAGTTCACTGTCAGCTCCTCCCCAAGTGAGCCAAAGGTTTAGGAGCAGCAAAAGGGTATTGATATTGTCATTAACAGATAGAAAGAGTGCAGATAATGTTGAATGGAAAAGTTCAATGAATTTCAGTACCTTGGCTCTATTGTGCAAGTGTGGGAGCATGGAAGGGGAGATAAGAGAGAGCCATACAGTGATGGAAAGTAGTGGGATCTTTGGGTTGCATGATGAGAGAAAGGACAGTGAGTTAGGAAATGAACAAGGCACTCCGTGACAGTGACATGCAAGTGAGACCTGGATGTAGTGTAAATGCCAAAAGTCTAAAATTCAAGTAGCAGAAATGAGCTTCTTAAGGGATGGATGTGGCGTGAACAGAATGGATGCTGAGAATAATGGGAAAGTCTATGGAAGATTTGGTATGACAAGTCAGGGAGGCAGTGAACTGTGCAGTGGCGGAAATGGTGAAGCATAGCACTGAGATGGTTTGAACACCTGGGAAGTATGAGTGAGAGTGAAATGACAGAAGGATATGTAAAAGTAGAATAGATGCTGCAAGTGTGATAGGTCGATCCTCTGTTAGATGGGAAAATATGTTGGAGTATGAGTGAGAGAATTAGAAAATGTGATGATGAGGTGTATGGACGTGTGCAAACTGATACTTCTGCTATGGCCGCCGCCTTGAGGGAGGAGGACCAAAGAACAGGTGTCTGTGAAGACAACTAACAGGGTTTAGTTGAGGGCCTGAGAAAGCATCTAGAAAACAAAGGACTTGACAGGCAAGATGCACATTATTAATGCAATAAGATGAGAGGGTTGACTCGTGTAAACTATGCCAATACAGAGACAGTGGATAAATCATGGCCAAAATATCTTCCCATAGTGCCATATGACCTCAGATGCCTGGTACATCCCAATACATTTTTGTTATTTCAATCAATCAATGACCAGAGTAAGCCTGCTGCGTACATACATTCCACCTGTGATTGGTATGCTTGCCTGTGACGTGGCCAGGGAGCAGCGAGACCTTGGTTGCACAATGTAACGGAAAGGAGCAAGTAGATAGGGGAGTGTTGGGGATGCTCAGCTCAGTACCTGTCTGCCCCCTTTGCCTCAAAATGAAGAAGTGCCCTGCTTCAGAAAGCTTATGATAAATGGTTCTATATTGATACTAGTTGTAAGATTAAGTGATTGCACTTTTGTAGTGTGACAGATGACCCCTTTACTACATTGAGCATCTGCCCTCAATCAAGACTTAGCACGCCCACCAGTCACACTCTTGATCAGTGTAAGTTTAACATGGCAAGGGGAAGGATCAAATGTTTATATTTACTCCACTGTCTCTGCTTCTACACTGCCTGTGAACATGGAGCCTGTCTTTCAAAATAATAGTGATGATAGTTAGCTGTAGCAGTAAATGATGAAGCAGCCACCCATCAGTAGTATGGCTCTTTCCCCTCCTACGTTGAGCCTCTGTTGGAGAGTCCAACATTCAGTAACTAACACTTTCACTCGGGTCTTCGATGCCAGGCACACGAGCAGCAAGATCTACTCAATGGGAAAGTTATAGTTTCATCAAACTTGCATTTTCTTCAGTCTGAGACTCAAAAACTTCATTCCAAATATGACTCCAGCATCTTTATGGTATCTCTAGAATAGGAAATTTCCAATTTCAAATTACATTTGACCAGTTGACCACTGTATATCTAGCAGTATTGCTACCATCCCCATAGATACATGGTAAATACCTAATCTGTCTCTTATATGAAACCTCCCTCCTACTTCTATTCCATCTGCATCACCCATCCCGTGATTGTTATAGGAATAGTCCCACATCTGTAGATATCTGGCTACATCCAACTCACTTTACTCATCGACAAATTATGCATGCTTATGGACACAACCTGCAGTGGACCATGGGGACTCGTTCAAGTATTCATAATTTCCAATGAAAGATCATCCATATCCTCCTTCTTTACCTCCCAAACTAGAACCCATTCTTTTTAATGCTGGCCTCATAACCCCCATGACCTCCGTACTTTTCTCCACCTATATCCCTCTGCTTTAGTTACCGAAGACAAACTATATATCCCAGTTTCTCTGTTCTTTTTATGCAATCCGTAGGTCAAATCCTTACCACTCTAATAGACGTTGGGAGACTGCTCTCGCATGCTTACGCATAGGCCATACCAACCTCACACACTCCTATCTCATGTCACGCTCCTCCCCAGCCCTCTGCACACCCTGTCAAGTTCCTCTCACTGTCCAACATGTCCTAATATCTTGCCCCCATCTTACTCCTGCCCGTTCCAGTTCCTTCCCTCATTTGTCCTCCCTTTCCCGACCTCCCTGTCTTGCGGACATTCTCCTGGAATCCCCCTCCTTCTCCCTGGAAAATTTAACCTCCTTCCTCCAACAAATTCACATCCTACATCTGATCTAACCATCCTGCTGTAACATTCCGTTCTTTCTTTCCCCTTCCCTCATCGTTTCACTATTATTCTTTAACCCCTCCCCTTTATATGCTTTGCCATAGTGCCATATGACCTCTGATGTCCGGCACATTCACCTTTTTAGGCATTAAATCAATCAATCAATCAATCCATATCGCCGGTGGTCATTGGCGGATTCAGGATATTGGAAAGGGACGAGCGGATTGTGTAATGATAAGAGTGGCGAGCACCAATAATATGAGACCATGATTGAGGGGCTCTGTGGATGTAGGGCGCAAATCAGCATACTTGGGCTAGATTGGGATCATCCACCACTATGAAATCGGTCTATTACCATCCATATTCTTTAAAAACAATCATGACTTTACGTAAAACTCACTACATCTTTTTTTGCTCCTTCAGGTAACTTTTTTTAAGGTCCCAAAACATCTTTTACATACCTGTGTGCAATATTGTTTGATAGCTTCCCACCAATCAAGACTACAAATTATAAATATTCTTCCAGAATCGATTCCCACTTACGTAATAACTTACTTGATGCGTATTTGTTTTTCTTATTTGTTAATATGATAATGTTCTTGATATTAATTACAATTATGCACTTTTTTCACCATAATGGCATATTTTTGTACAATAGAGGAACATTTTGTTATTTGCTGAAAGGAAATTCGTCGTACATTTCCAAGCGTTTCTGACATTGACACTTACATTAGCAACATTTTGAAGAGTTGCATTTGGGAAATATCTTACATAAAATTATTATTGTTTTTCTGCCTATCTCTATCAATTGATCTTCCGTGCTCATCTTTACTGGTTGGAGATGTTTTCTCTCTCTCTCTCTCTCTCTCTCTCTCTCTCTCTCTCTCTCTCTCTCTCTCTCTCTCTCTCTCTCTCTCTCTCTCTCTCTCTCTCTCTCTCTCTCTCTCTCTCTCTCTCTCTCTCTCTCTCTCTCTCTCTCTCTCTCTCTCTCTCTCTCTCTCTCTCCAGGAAACTAGGTATCAATTAATTCAATGAAATGTCACGTGATTAACTTTGATGGCCTGGCAAACCAATCGCAAGCTGTAATGTTCACCCTCCTTACATAATGTGCGGCATGACAACTCACTACAGCCGAGCCTGCCGAGGTCAGTGCCAGTCAGACCAATCCAACTCCTCAGAACGGAAGGTGTCGCGTCCGCTGAGCTCCTCGTCCAGTGCGTCGCGTCGCTTGGTCATGGCTGTCTTGAGGATCAGAGAGATGTCGTTGAGGGAGTGCTCGGGGATGTGACTCAGATCAGATAGGGCTGCTGGGCGCACGGGACGTAACCTTTGCTTCTGGCTCATCAACTGTTCAGAGGTTACCAGAGGACCCAGGCGTGATCCAGACTCATTCCTCCTCGTCTCAGGATCTTGCATACGGCGCTGTGGACTGTGAGAGGTGCGACGTCGGCGGTAGTCTGGTGCTCTTGTAGGGGAGGAGTATCGTCGTTCAGGTGATCGTCGTCTTGGGCTTGGCGAGTATCGACGACTGACCATGTGAGAACAGCCTACATTTGCCTGAAGACTATCTGTGTTGGGATCATTACGCCTCTCCACGCTGGCCCATGATTCGGCACAGGTCTCCATCAACAGGCTGTCACTACTGTCACCTAAATCCTCACGACTGTTTTGATGCCGTATCTCCTCCCCTGAAGACTCTCTTTCCAAAGGGTGTATGTTGCGGTGGCGGGAATCTCTGCGAACGTTAGAGTGGAGGTCGCTGCTGCTGTACCGACGCTCGATGTTTCTCTGGTGGTGGTCTCGGCGCGCGGCTCTATGGCGGTGCACCTCAAGGCTGATAGAACGTCTATCATGAGGTAACAACTCTGCTGGTCTGGGTGGTCGTCTACCCTGGCCTTGGCCCTTTTGTCCTCTAGTGCCTTCCTCTTGGTGACTCTCTCTGTATCGGCCATATTTTCTCCCTCGTTCTATTTCTCTCCTATCTCTTTCCTCTTTGTCTGGTGGTTCTAATATCCTCTCCTGACGGTAGTTTCTGGTATCTGTACGCTGGACTCCTCGCTCCCTGCTGATACCTCGCAGTGCAGCCCTTTTTTCTATATTATGACTGTAGGCGACCTTGTTTCTCTCTACTCTATCAGAATAATGTCTTTGAGGCGATGAATGTTTGTCCTGTGCGTAGCGTTGCCTGCCATCCCGCTGTGAAGGTCTATTTTGGGGTCCGCGGTTGGAGATAAGGATTTTGGAGGACAATACCTGTTTGGGGTCTGCTTCTCTGCGTGGAGAGGGGCGACGCGTGGGCGAGGCTGCAGTGCCAAAGTCTTGAGGGGCCTTGGATGTGGTTATGTCAGCTGTGAAATAGTGCATTGTGAGCCATAGTAATGTAAGAATATAAAGCTGCGCGTCTTGCTGCTCTATTAAGATCTATGTAGGATTCACTAGTATATATGTCATTAATATATTGATTCAAGCATTGTAGGAGTGGTGTGAAGGTCGTGAATAGTGCAAACGTATCTTATGTGTGTAGTACATAATATCCAGAGCTACTTTTGCCGCGGCCATCCCGATCAGAAGCCTCACTCAAGTTTCAGTCATAAAGAAATCTTATTATAAATATTTGTATTTAGCAAAGGCGTTTTGGATTTACGGGAAGCACCATTCTCCTCTATATCGAGACTCGGAAACAATATTTAAAGAAGCTTAATACTGTAAAAAAATGAAATAAATAAACTTAGTACAGTTAAGGATTATCTATGGGTCAGCGTTCACCTGCATCCCACATAATTGCCTCACAGTTTAGGAATATAAATCAACCTTTATTCCCTTTATCATCTGTTCCTTACGTTCCACAAAGCTATTCCTCAGAGGGCTGGCGGGTTTGCCTTCATATATGTGATTATTTATGAAAAGAAATGAACATTTCTAGTAAAGGAAAAAGTGTGAACATGTCTATGAAACTTAACTCTATGTTATAGTGTAAAGTGTCACGCATTTTCCATCCAGCCCATGGTGATCAATTTCGAATTATACATCAATAAAACAACACAGGTATTACATCACGTCAGTAGCAGTACGTACCCTTGTGGTCCGCGGTGGGGCGAGGGGCGGGCTGCAGTGGCTCGTACAGGACCTTGTGTGTGGGCGGGGCTCGCTGCTGCGGGCGGGATCGACGCACCAGCTCCACACTCCTCTCCACCATCCCGATGATCGTTCTGACGGAAGGGCAATAATTATTATAGTGGTACTGTGCTGGACGAGTATCGTTTTTCACCCCAACGTGATCACGTGACTCGAGATCATGTTACACGCCTTGGAACACACACATTACTTTTTTTAAATCCCTGACACAGACTGTCGTGTCATTTGAAGAAGTAACGACTACATAATTATGGTTTATTGATTGTTTAGTGTCGAATTTGTCCTCAGACGAGAGCAGTGCTATAACAACATATCCCGAGCTGTGACAGGGATGGTTGACGTGTACTTACTATAGCAAGTGATAAGCTCAGTGGAACATTATAAGAAGTACTTGGAAGAAGATACATAAATGCTCCTCGGAATTGATGCCTCTGATGCATCAACCAATTAGGTTTGTCATGGACACCTTACTGGCAGTAAATGGTCCGCCATCCACTGTAACGCCCCATAGACAAAAATGGATATAACCAGCCTCACCTGGTTGCCGCGACATCCGAGAAAAACAAAGGCGTAACGTTGGCACTTTGCAACACTCCTCGCCAGGATCCCGGGATGGCGGCGGCGTCCAGGGCACCCAGGATCTCCTCGAAGCTCGGCCTGAGGGAAGGGTTCTGCGCCCAGCAGGAGGTGATGAGTTCCCGCAGCTCCGGCGACACTCCTCCTGACGGGAGGGAGGGTCGTCCCCCACCCTCGATGGTTTCCATGATCTGTGAGACCCAAGACTATGTCAGCAATGTAGTCATGCAGTTAATATGCATTTGATATAGCAATAATTATACTCCTTTATCTACTTTCAAAACAAAGAATCCTCTATATACTTCGGAAAACTTTCACGTAACAGGAAATCGCTGATATACCTGGAAGATATCAAGCCCCTTGAACGGGTGGCTGGTCGAGAGCATCTCCCACAGGATGATCGCAAAGCTGTACACGTCACACTTGGTGGACACGTCCCCCTTGGTGAGGAGCTCCGGCGCCATCCACGCGGGGGTGCCTCTGGAACGGACAGAGGGGGGGGGGGGGATTTCTCTCTTTGAACACGTAGGATTACTGAATTAAATTTGATCTATGTCTGTCTGTGTTTTATCGTCTCCGCCCATCACCTTCCTGGACAACATTGGCAAGCCCACTTATTTGAACACGTTTTTATCTTCATGTGTGTGAGGGGCACTGAGGGCATCGCAAGCACCACATGCATCTTGGTATACATAGGATAAGCCGTGTTCGAAAAGATGTTCGTGGCGTCACCAATAAAAATATCAAAATTGTTCTGTTTCTTCGTTGCTTCATTTTCGGTACTTTTTTTTTTTTCAATCTATCTCACCTGATGGAGCCGCGCTGTGCTGGAGAGCCGGCCCTCGACCTCCGCAGGATGGAGAACCCAAAGTCAGCAATTTTGGCTCTGAAGTAGGCGTCCAGCAAGACATTCATGGACTTGAGATCGAGATGCAACACCTGAAAGGCAATATACGTATTATATAGTCCTACGCGTTTTATACATTATGCGTTTGTGTTCCTTACAAACATGTATTTTGAATAGATGTACTACAATTATATAGAGAACTTTCACTACGGGCACAAAGGTGATTAGGTGAACATCAAACATTAATCAGATATAGTCTGGAAAATCTTACAGGAACGTCTTTAGGAACGAGTATATCATATCAAGGAGTAAAGTGAATTAATTTGTTGATGGAATATTGGTGGTGCGGAGGTTATTTTTGAGTGCCTGAAGGTGTTTTTTCAATGGTTAAGCCCCTCAGTGTTCCCCACCTGAGGCTCGTGTCGGTGCAGGTAGTTCATGCCCTGCGCCACGTCTCGCGCCACGGCGAAGTAGGCGGCGTGGTCCAGCTGGTCGCGCCTGGGGAGGGACGCATGGGAGGGAGGTGAGCTCAAGACTTTCTTTGTGGAATTAGAAGGGTGATACAGTTGGATGCGGTGGATGTAGGTGCACGGACGCCATACCTTGTGGTTGTGATGAGGAAACACAAAACATGACACCCCTATAGTTACTGTGGTGGAAATATGTGATGATGGTGACACGTCGACATGTTATGGATTAGTTCAGTACCTGCAGATTATGGATAAAACATCTAGTAAAAGTGATGATTGCTGTGATCAAATGTGATGATGATGGTGACGGTGCAGCATAGTGTATTATTGTAGTGGTGGTGACGGTTGTGAATTGTGGGTGGACTGCTTGTAATGGTAACTAATAATGGTGGTGGTATGTGGTGATGGTGGTGGAAATGGTGGTACAGTATGTGGTGATGGTGGTGGTGGTGGTGATGGTGACGGTATGTGGTGATGGTAGTGACTGGTGGTGGTGATGGTGATGTTATGTGGTGATGGTGGTGGTACAGTATGCGGTGATGATGATGGTATGTGGTGATGGTGGTGGTGCAGTATGCGGTGATGGTGATGGTATGTTGTGATAGTGGTAGTACAGTATGAGGTAATGGTGGTGGTACAGTTTGTGGTGATGGTGGTGGTATGTGGTGATGGTGGTGGTACAGTATGTGGTGATGGTGGTAGTACAGTATGTGGTGATGGTACAGTTTGTGGTGATGGTGGTGGTATGTAGTGATGGTGGTGGTACAGTATGTGGTGATGGTGGTGGTACAGTATGTGGTGATGGTGGTGGTACAGTATGTGGTGATGGTGGTGGTACAGTATGTGGTGATGATGTTGGTACAGTATGTGGTGATGGTGGTGGTGGTGATGGTGATGGTGGTGGTACAGTATGTGGTGATGATGTTGGTACAGTATGTGGTGATGGTGGTGGTACAGTATGTGGTGATGATGTTGGTACAGTATGTGGTGATGGTGGTGGTGGTGATGGTGATGGTGATGGTGGTGGTATAGTATGTGGTGATGATATTGGTACAGTATGTGGTGATGGTGGTGATGGTGATGGTGGTGGTATAGTATGTGGTGATGATGTTGGTACAGTATGTGGTGATGTTGGTGGTGGTGATGGTGATGGTGGTGGTACA
This sequence comes from Chionoecetes opilio, assembly GCA_016584305.1. Lineage (NCBI taxonomy): Eukaryota > Metazoa > Arthropoda > Malacostraca > Decapoda > Majidae > Chionoecetes > Chionoecetes opilio. The sequence continues at coordinate 107,126 of JACEEZ010008894.1, read as the reverse complement.
GTATGTGGTGATGATGTTGGTACAGTATGTGGTGATGGTGGTGATGGTGATGGTGATGGTGGTGCTCACGTAGAGTCGTGGACAAAGCTGTGCAGTGTGCCGCCCGCGAGGTACTCCAGGACCATGAAGGGCCTCGCCGCTGCCGTGCACACCCCCATCAGCAGCACGACGCGCGGGTGGTGCAACTGCTGCAGGAGCGCCGCCTCAGACCGAAAGTAGTTCTTGTCATCCTGAAGGCAAGAGTGAAAACTGGATAAAAAATACTGAAAACAAAGGCAAGAGTGAAAACTGATAAAAAATACTGAAGACAAAGGCAAGAGTGAAAACTGGATAAAAAATACTGAAGACAAAGGCAAGAGTGAAAACTGGATAAAAAATACTGAAGACAAAGGCAAGAGTGAAAACTGGATAAAAAATACTGAAGACAAAGGCAAGAGTGAAAACTGGATAAAAAATACTGAAGACAAAGGCAAGAGTGAAAACTGGATAAAAAATACTGAAGACAAAGGCAAGAGTGAAAACTGGATAAAAAATTCTGAAGACACCATGGAAGTCAATTGATACGTTTAGACTTGTCATTCTAGTCACCGCATCGAAGGACTGGCTTGTAGTGAGGCCAAAGAGACTTGAGGGGTTGAAGGTAGACAATGGAACCGTATGTAGTAGGAGTGGAAGACGAGGAAAAGGTGTGGAGGAAAATAATGTGTGAAAGATATATGAGGAGGAAGAAAAAGAGGAGGATTGTTAACAGAAGCTACCTGTGAGAGCTTAAACTTGAGCTCCTTCACGGCGACGTCAATACCGCAGTAGGAGCCTCGGTACACGGTGGAGAAGGATCCCTCGCCCACCACATTACCCGGACGCCATTCAATCTCGGTGGCGTTCAACTCGCAGCGACTCAGCACGTCCCCTGACCTCAGCCTTTCCAGTTCACTCTCGAGGCACCTGTGAAGAGTAGTAAAAGGGCATGAGACCAACCAACCTAGAGTCATGTTGAAACGCCTGTATCTACAAAGGTGAACAAATAGTGTAGGGGACGAGTAAGGGTAGTGTAGGGTGAGTAATAGTGTATACGACATTTAAATTATTATATTACGACATACTCGAAACTCAACACGAAATCTAAATCTGTATATATAGGAAAAACACAATTCCTTCAACATCTTTACAACTACAACCTTGATCCTCGTTCACCTGATCTGCTGGCGGTGCTGCTTGGTTTGATGGACCATCTGGTTCAGCAGGTCTCGCTTGCTGAGGGTGAGGGAGACCGCAGCCTTCGCGGGGGCGGCGGTGTGGGTGGCGGCCTCACGCGCAGGGGTGGTCCTCTTCCTCTCCCCAGCTTCTGCCCTGCCCTTGTTGTTGCCTCTGCCGCCGCCACCTCTTACCTTCCTGCCTCCGTCCTTTTCGTTGTCCTCCTCTCCTGTCTCGGGCGCTCTTCTCTCCTCAACCTGCCATAAACTCGAAGATATTCATACATTCCTATTATCCTATTCATCTATTTCTATTCATTCCTATTGATCTATTAGGTTTTACTAGATTGATGTATGTAGGTAGTATCGAAGTATCCTGTATCCTTTTATGTCTTATTTATTACTATTACCCAAACTCGCAGTCTCACTCATTCTATGTCATTTTTTATCACATATGTGTAGCCATAGTTTATTTTTGTCATTTCTACATTTCATAAGATCTTTTTTCGCTTTTATTTGCCTGTATCACTGATTATGCAATTGATTTTATTCATATTATCCTTTTAACCATTGAGACATCTTTTAATATTTTATTTAATAATTCCGTTAAAGTGTGTGTGTGTGTGTGTGTGTGTGTGTGTGTGTGTGTGTGTGTGTGTGTGTGTGTGTGTGTGTGTGTGTGTGTGTGTGTGTGTGTGTGTGTGTGTGTGTGTGTGTGTGTGTGTGTGTAGTTAAAGTATACAGGGCCTGAGCTATACTCGTGTGGTCTTGTGTCCGTATCTGTTATTTATCGGTGTGTGTGTGAGTGTGTGTGTGTTGTGTGTGTGTGTGTGTGTGTGTGTGTGTGTGTGTGTGTAGTTAAAGTATACAGGGCCTGAGCTATACTCGTGTGGTCTTGTGTCCGTATCTGTTATTTATCGGTGTGTGTGTGAGTGTGTGTGTGTGTGTGTGTGTGTGTGTAGTTAAAGTATACAGGGCCTGAGCTATACTCGTGTGGTCTTGTGTCCGTATCTGTTATTTATCGGTGTGTGTGTGAGTGTGTGTGTGTGTGTGTGTGTGTGTGTGTGTGTGTGTGTGTGTGTGTGTGTGTGTGTGTGTGTGTGTGTGTAGTCCCATTTTCTTCCAGCATGTGTTATAGTGTGCGTGAGGAGCCAGCCAACACTCACAGGATGCCTGGGGTTGAGGTGGTCGAGGTCAGTCTCGGGTTCAGACAGAGCGGGGCGTTGGGTCACCTTGGTCTCTGTCTGCAATCTACGGTCTTGGTCTGCGTCTGCAATGATATCAATGTGAAAATTGATCATTATGATTGAATGCGACCAATTTCGAAAGTTGATTGCAAGGTTGATTGAAAGGTTGAAAGACCAATTACGGAACATGAGAAAAAATTTCAATACAACTGAAAGTCACAAGCTACAAATTACAAGGTTGTTACTTCATTAATAAGAGTCGTTGATTAACATGAGAGATGAGACAGACATCATTAGTCATTACCATCAATGACATGAATCACAACAGGATCAAGCGCTTGCACATTTTTTGTTTTGTTTTCTGTTTTTACATCACAAAGGACTGGCCAAGGGCAAACAGAGAAGAAGAAGAAGAAGAAGCAACAAACAGACCGTTTAGTTGCCAGTCTCTATAAAGAAGACAGTATGAGAATATAGATAAGGGAGGTGGGCCAATGGACCCGTTTACTCACACCTAAAACACAGAGTATTATGAAGCTTTGGATGCAATATTGGCTACATATCACTGTATTCATATTCTTTTTGCTGAGAAATGCACCATAAATGAAATATATGGCTTTTTTTTGGGCAAAATATCACAACACGGCGGAACGCGCTGTGATTGGTTGTGACGTAGTAGGTGTACAGTCTCAGATCTCACCTGATCAGCTGATCGGCTTGTTTTGGCTCAGCAGACCGTCAGTACCTATCCATTCAACATGTCCCAGACAAAAAGAACATATTATGCTTGTTTTGTGCCAATGTGCAAAAACACCACAATAAAAAATCCAGAAACAGTGTTCATAACTATGCCTAAAGACAAGAAAAAGAGGAAACAGTGGTGGCTACTAGGCGTGATTCCTCGATAAAGGAAAATTCATACTATTGCTGTGAAGACCATTTTGATGTATTATTAATGTATGTACTTGTGCATGGATAAGTAACTTGCAAATGATATGTAGCTGTGGGGCTTTAGCTGAGCTGTGATAAGTTGCGGGAGTGGTATACCATGCAGTGCCTTACATATTCACAAACACAGTGAATACCTACTACATCACTTGAAGGAGGATTGCTGGTCATCTTGCGGTAGTAGGGGTAATGCAAGTTGGTGTAGTAGTATAGGTAGTACATAGTAGCGCCCGCTCCACAGCTGTTTTGCTCTGTTGTCTGTACACTATTGTCGTCACAACATGGCGCCAGTCGATTTAAAGCGTATAAATTTTCCTGTACTTAAATTGGCTGTATCATCAAAAATACTGTTCACATAGAAAAATCAACATCACTGCCCAACTATATGAGGCTCGAAGATTTCAAATCTATCGTTACCTCAAGTAGAGTATATCGGTCCATTTAGTTCTGGAGGTGTCTTGTCACTCCTCCCGTGAAGAAATCTTATCTTCGTGTTCTTCTTATGCATGTACTTTCATCGGAGTGAGGTGAGGCATTTTACACATAGTGACTGATAGGTTGGCAACTCTTAGCTTTGGATTCCTCAAGTTGGTGCACGCGCGTGTGGGGCCTTTGCGTGGATGGCCGTTCACTGTTTACTACTTTAAGGTGTGTTTACCAATCATTATGTTCTTGTACATATGCAGGACCATTAACAACTCACCAAGGAGTAAGTAACAGAGTCAAGTAACGGATTCAAACTGGAAAAGCGTACGTTTAAAAAAGAAATAGGGCAAAAATGGTTCACAAATATATATATATAGGGTGGTAATTATATTATTGGAATGGACTCAGTCATCAGGTAGTTAGTGCGGAGTCAATAGGGAGTTTCAAAAGAGGCTAGGCAATTTCATGGATGGGGATGAAAGAAAGGTGGGTGTAGGTAGTATTAAGTAACAGGAACTACCATGTGTAGGTCTCACGGCCTCTTGTAGCTTCCTTATGTTATTATGTTCTTTGAGGGTTATTATTAAGAACAGGGAATATTTCTTCTGGCCTTACTACTCATGTTTTCTATATAATTTCTCCTTCAGTAAACCTTTAGTGGGGATGACACCAGTGAGGAGAGGACGTGTTGGTGTGTCAAACCCTCGAGATGTGGTTCAGTCGTGGGGCTCAAAGTATCGAGAGGCGCCGCTTCGAACCCCTGCTTCACTCCTCGCCCACACTGCTCCTGCCGCCCACAGCAACCACACCCACGCTACCCGTGCTCCCGTGTATCAACGGCCAACTTGATGTAAGGTAAGAACAGTTTTTTATTTTGGCCACGTAAGGTTCATAGATGTTGACTGTAGCTTCAATGTATTACTGAAGCTTAAACGAGAGTAGTTATCCAGGAACAGCGTGTACATTAATACAGCAATGACGTGTGATTTGTTAGGAAAATTTAGTTTGCTTTTTAACACGTGGGGAATAGTTCACATCAATGGCATGATTACGGTTTAAAACACTTACTAGGATAGATGCATAGTAATCCTATAGTGACATACAGCCTCATTTTTTCCTGAAGCAGTTATTAATTTGTTTATCGCCAAATATTGTTCATTCAATATAACCAACTATTGATTATCTAGTCAATAGCAGGAACACCTCACTCCCTCCCTTGCGTCACTGATTCATAACAAGTGAACCAGCACAAGGTTGTTAGGGTGCCTGTCATTACCTCGTATAGCTTACCATAAAAAAAATATTGATATACAGTAGTAAAATGTCAATACATTCTAATACAACAAATTATAAGTCTATGGTGAAGTAGATATGTACCGTATGAGAAAACTATCATAATGATGGAAATGTGTTACTCGTAATCGTAGACCTCGTGGGCTCTCCCCCTCTGCCCAACCCTCCACCACCCCTCTAACTGAAGACACTTGGATGCTTTCTCCAGCCAACCATTTGCTGACACTTTACCAAACTAGTGTGTTCGTTTCATCTTGTCTCGAACATAATCATCCACGGAATTACTGTTGACTGTGTGTAAGTGTGTGTGTGTTTTCCTGGCGAACACCGTGCTTGGGCCTTGGAGTCATTCTTAGGCGTGTTCTTTATGAATGTTCCCGTTACATTTGTACATTTTTTTGCTACCCTTCTGCCACACCTCTAAACTTTTTTTTTTTCTTCTCTCTCTCTCTCTCTCTCTCTCTCTCTCTCTCATACACACAGGGTACTCCGTAAGGGTACTCTGTAGTATAGTGGTAGCACGCTCGGTTCACAACCAAGAAGTCCCGGGTTCGATCCCCGGGTGGAGCAAAGAGAGATGGGTGGTCTTCTTAAAACCCGAGCTCCTGTCCACCCAGCAGTGAATGGGAACCGGGTGTTAGCTGGGAGTTTGTGACCCGCCTCCCGGGTTGGTGGCTTCGGCCCTAAGCACTAAGGATGAATGACAAAATGTAGATATTGAGACGGAGCCATACGAGTGTAGCTCAGGCCCTGTAAAATACAACTAGATGAATACACACACACACACACACACACACACACTACCAACAACAATAAAAACTATTTCAATCGCTCCTCTCTTTCTCTATCCTCCGCCTTCCCTCCTCTCTCTCCATCCCTCTCCCTCCTCCCCTCCTCCTTCCTACACACACACACACACGCCACGGGATCCAGTAGATAGAGCATTGGCGCGCCATTCTGTGGTTAGCCGGTTCGAATCTTCGCTCGCTCCCGGGGATTTTTCACTGACAAAGTCGGGTGGTTACTGTCCCCCTTGAGTAAGGGGATGGGTGTGTGTGGTGTGTGAGGTCCCAGCATTACCCAAAGATCGGTAATAATGAGCTCAAGTCCCAAGCTCGCTCCGGGAGGGTGAAATTGGCGATCTCGAGCCAGCTCGCATGGACAAGACCATGGGTGAATGAATGTCACACACACACACACACACACACATATTAAAGTAAAAGTGAACGGTGCGGTTGCAACAGCCACGTGTGTGTGTGTGTGTGTGTGTGTGTGTGTGTGTTAGTGACCGCAAAATATGCTTACTGAATTTACCTATCCGTTAATGTTAATAAAAAAGAAGAAGCTCAGACGACCAAACAGACTGACAACTGTTGCTGAGTAACTGTTTGAGATAAAAAAAATGGCGAAGAAAAAAATGTCAGTTGCTGTTTGATTGAATTAATTGACATAACGACATTATATATATTTCTAAGGCAGAGAACCTCCTCCTCCCCCCATACAGATTAAAGCTTAGCTGCACAAGTCTACCGAAAAGAGGATTTTTTTATGATATCTGTAAATGTCTGTAAACACAGAGCAGCATGAGATACAAGACATATACTGGTTTATGAGATATCAATAAGACTCCTCCTGGGCCATTGTATAAGAGGAGCGTTGCCTTTGAAGAAACTATAAGTAGCGTACCTTATGTTCCGCTGTATATAGTAACTCTTGAAAGGTTCAATGGGGCTTCATCAGTCACGCTCTTGCGTTGACCTCACAAACCATGGAAACTCTACTCTACACTACTCTGCGCGTGGCTGTCAATACTACACTGTGCAACTCATAAGGTAACACTGAAGCCATCTAGTGTAGGAGCGAATAAACTTGATTTTAGCCATGACTTCGAGCCAAACAATTTGCCTGATGCAAATGATACGAAAGGAAAAGAGAACATTGTCTTAGTACAGCTTTTGCGTCGGGTCCAACACAGCTTTTCCTTGAATGGGCTATACACGCCTTCGTGGTGTAGTGGCTATTGCGCCTAGCTACGAATCTGCGGGCCCCGGTTCGAATCCGGGCCAGGGCAGTCGGCGGCCAGTCAACTCAGCTGTTCATCCTTCCTTTCGGGGTTGGTCGATAAATGCATGGGTACTTGGGGAAACCTGGGGAAGAGGGTAACTGTGGTTGGAAGGTAACAAACTCTATTGCTGTTCGGCACTTGGGGAAATTGCAACCAATCAGCGCACGCAGTGAGTACGGTATTGTTGGGGGGTTTACTCAGCCGTCCACCCACAAAATGAATAAGTAACTCGCTCATTTTGTAGGCAGATATAGTGCGTGACTTTTATTAAATATTGTATGTATGCTGTATAATAACAATGATAATGTATAATTCTATTGATTTGTTCTTAACATGTACATTAGATAATAGATATGCACTATAGTCGCCACCTGCACTAATGTCGCCAGGCGCCATATATTACGAATTATAGCATCACTACTGATTTGTATGTGCCACTGAAGATGATACACAGTAGTTTATAAATCATGACTGTATAATCTACCCTGTTTCAGTGTTGTTTTATGTTTTGTATCTGCAAGTATATACGGTTTCAAATTTCGCTACTCGTTTTTTTTTTCGGGCGACGACGACGGCGGGAGGACACTCCGAACATAAACACTAGCTGGCCACCTTAGTGTAGGTCGCCACTCGGGTGATATTTTTGTAATTTGTTCATTTATAGTCATAATATGACACAGATGCAGAAACAAAATGACAGACTCTCCAGATAGCCCCTTCTAACTTTTCTGAAATCATGGATGTAGAAATGTAAGTATTAACGCCACCAGACGTCTGTAAATCGTAAAAAACGTTGTCCTGGCGACTTTAGTGTTATGTACGGTAGAAGAAGACATGGCAAGATAATGAGAGAGAGAGAAAGCGAGAGAGAGAGAGAGAGAGAGAGAGAGAGAGAGAGAGAGAGAGAGAGAGAGAGAGAGAGAGAGAGAGAGAGAGAGAGAGAGAGAGAGAGAGAGAGAGAGTTTTATGAGCCAAATTACCAGCTAATGTTGTCGAAGCCAGCACAATAACTACATTTAAAAACAGACTAGACGCGTATATATACTGTAAAGTAAATGGGTTTTGATAATGCCCTGCGAATTATAGTATAACGTCCCCCGGATCGATTAGTGTTAGTGGTAGTATCAGTTAGCATACTTCATATCCCCGCATTCTTTACTACGAAACTTCCATGTCTCCATCCGCTTTAGTTGTATAATAGCTATTATTATTATTATTATTATTATTATTATTATTATTATTATTATTATTATTATTATTATTATTATTATTATTATTATTATTATTATTATTATTATTATCATGAAGAAGGAATTGAAGTTGAAGGAAAAGCCAAAAAAAGTAAAGGAGAAAAAGAGAAGGTGATGAAGAAGAAATAGGACTCGTGTGGTAACGTTGTGGTAAGAATAAGGAAACAAGCGATAGTGGATAAAGGTGGGGAGGGAGGAACACTGGCAGAGTAGTGACGCTTTGGGGAGTGTGTGTTGAGGGAGCGAGGCGGGAAGGGAAAGAATAATTGATGTGTTGGGTTTATTTATATTAATTATAGTGATGAAAAAGATACTGACATATATATTAAAGAACACTTTAAAGTTGCTTGCCTCACATTCAGGCTGGCACAGAACACACATATATAACTTGTAGGTTTAGAACACCGTGTAGTGATGCAGAACACAGCCATCGCCGTGACGCGCTGGGTCACCACACGCATCACGAGGCTCGCCACGCAAACAGTCAAGAATATAAACACAACTTATGAAACTGTAAACAATATTGTAGTGTAGTAGTAATGACGCGAGGCTCCCTCTTCACTGCCAGGCACTGCCATTCCGTCTCATTCTTTTGTTTATATATATTTTTATTTTTTTATTTTTTTTATTTTGTTCAGATTTTTTTATTTTTTTTATTTTTATTATATTATATTTTTATTTTTGCCACTTAGCGGTGTAAATCGGCGGAGGTTAGAATCTGCTCACTCCTCACAGCGCGGCGTCGCAGGCCTGGGTGTTCACTCCTTTCTCTTCTGTTTGGAGGAGCCCTTGGTGCTGGCTCCCTTGGCCTCTCTGCCCTTACCGCCCTTGCTGCCCTTGCCGCCCTTGTTGTCCTGGCTCTCTGCCCTTGCCGCTGCCTTCTGCTTCCGTCGCGACTTGCCAGCGGTGATATTGGCGGCGGGACGCTGCTGCACCTCGATGCCCCACGCGGGGTCAAGTGACTCTTCTGGGGCAGCGGCCTCGTCCTCCTGCTCCTGTACTTGCTGCTCCTGTTTCTGCTTTCTTTTCTTCAACTTATCCTCGGTCTTCTGCTGCTGCCTCTCCTAGGCCCGCTGCTGCTTCTCCTGCTCCGACTTGTGTGAGAGGACCTTCCTCTTGGTGTTATTGAGGCGGTCCATGACCCTGTCGTCCCGCCGGTTGACGAGGATCTTGCGCACCTCCTTGTCGCAGACGAAGCCCACCTCGCCGGCTTTCATGTGGCGGGTCTTGCTCAGGTTCGATCCCAGCGTGTACACCACCACCA